>QDEB01005778.1:4602-21685 GCA_004193795.1 Asbolus verrucosus | reverse complement strand
TCTAGCATTAGCTATTCTACTTAATCCCAACAACAAAATTAAATAACAATATATGTAATATAATTGAACAAAAGAATAACAACACATTATAGGAACAAAGGAAGAAAAAGAAAAGAAACTTAACAAAGTAGCAAATTAATACAACGCAAGTCATATGGAAAAAATTGTTTGAAATGAAATCAATAATTGATGACTTCAGAAATGAAAATTAGAATTTAGAATCTAAATATCCCGATATTATCTACTAACATTCCCACTATCATTTCGTTTAATGCGAGAAATTTAATACAATTTCGTGTTAGCATGAAATTAATTTAAGTTGAAAATTATGTGTTCAATTTCGAGATAGAGTCAGTCAATAGTTGAAAATCTAAACTCTAACAATCTCGAGATAGTTAAAATTCTTAATTTTTTTAATGCGAGAGAGTGAAATAGAATTTCGAAATATGGTTTGGCCTTGAAATTTTTGGAAATAAAAAAGAATTTTAATGTACAATGAATTTTGATCCTAAAAACTATAATCTTGATGACATCGAGAACGTCTAAGCTAACTATAATTCAAGATTTTCATTTTCATACTTGTAATTGCGGGATAGAATTGATAGCTATGAGGTTGTTAACAATCTTAAAGTTGTATGTAAATGCGATAACATTGAAATTAGAATTGGAATTCTGATTGCAAGGAGAGAATTTTGAGATGTCCATGATTTTCTTAACGTTTTACGATCGAAGAAGGGTTAGACGTACCTAAGTTCGTTTTTCTGTAGTTCAACTCTCGAAGTAAATTTTTTGTCCTCGTTGAATAGCAGCAACACAGCCAAGTGAACAAGACACATGTTAAGGGTTCCTTTATCAGCCTCAGCGAGCGCCGGGGACAGTTGCAAGTTGCACCCTCGGACATTATTTATTGCATCGGCTGGACGTGGTCCACATAAAGGGTGTAGTCGCTGCAGCCGGCCCATAAAAAAAATTCCCCAACTCGCCATTTTTAACGTCCACCCCAAACAACCCTGCATCGGCCATCGATAATCTATTCAGTTGTCCGAACTAATGTACCGTCCACTCACGTTATTTTTTCCCCATCGTCCCTCTCGGACGTCGCCAGAAAAACGGGTCGAAACGGGCAGGTTGACCGTCCAAAATTGGGGCAGTTGCGAAAGTTTTGCATGGCAGCGCAATTTCTCCCCGAGTCGGCACTCGGGGGATAATTACACCCTCTCGGGGAGCGATCGACGCCGCCAAAATGGCGGCTGGGGAATTAATTATTTATCTTTATATTGCGTTTCCGGATTTTGTCGCTGCCTCTCGCCCTCTTGTTATCTTCTCGGCTATACTTAGGCTTAATATTTCATCGGTCGTTAACAAGAAGAATGGACGCGCATGGAGATACCAAGGTGGAACAAACAGAGAGCGCCAACTATGCCGTCAGCCGTCACAATTTCCAATCTCAACCTGCACAAACCCCGCGGAACGCAATAAATCCGTTCGGATTTGTGAAAAGACCTCTCGAATGTGTTTACTGTTGCGCGAAAAAACGTCTCCGCCATAATTTATTGCACCCCCAAAAAACTCGAATAGAAACTACAAATAAACACTTATTAGGTAGCAACCAATAATAACAACCCTATCCACCACCACCCTTTATTTACAATAGTTTTTATAGCCCACTATAAAAGCGGGTAGGAAGAGCGCGTGCCCATCAGGTAAAAAACATCCACAAAAAACGCTTATCGCAAGGGTTGCTTACACTAAGACACGTTCTAAAAGACTTCTTTATTAAGTTATTTGAGGTTAACCGCTTATTAGTGGCGTTTTATAGCGCGGGCACGCGACCAGGTAGAAAAGGGGTAGCTTGTCACGGTTTTTTGTACCTATCAAACCGGAAGACTTTTCTAATGAAGTCGAACCCTTCCTATCAGCCACCCCTACGGGTGGCTGAATTAGCCGGCCAATTTAAGCGGAGACTTCAACGGCGGAGCAGAACGCCAAAATCGCACGAAATCCTCTCTCTCTCTCATTATAATAAAAAAAACTCGATTTTATTGTCGAAAGCGGCGACAAAGGTCCCGTGTCGTTTTTTAGACCCTCTTTTTGAATAATTAAACTTCCTTGCGGTCGCAAAAAAATAACAGATGCAAGATTTGTGCACGTGCTGTATACCTGAAATAATCGAAATATTAATTTGGCGAGGTTTAATGTGTTTTTTTTTCCGGGGAGGGTGAGCGGTTTCAACAATGCTTTCGCTCCGACACAATGCGGCGAGGCAACGCCGCAACCTACCCCCAGAAGAGAGCTGAACAAGGACCGTTTTTATCCGAAAACTGATTTGAATGCAATTTGTATAACGTAATATTTTAGGAATTTAAGGGTTTCCCGGTTTATTCAACGTGCAGCTGCTGCATATTTTATTATATTTGCATTTTATACATTAATGAAAGGGAGGAAAAGAAGAGTTCGCCGGGGGGTGCGCCGTTGTGTTTTCGCATGTCCGACGTAATATACAGGGTGATCTGCGTCGATTCAAACGATCAAACTTCAATTCGTGTCGTCGCGGGGGATGCGCGAATGGTTCTCGTGGGCAGATTAATCTCTCAGTGGCGTACGTGCGCTCACAGCCGCCTTCGCAGCAAAATTCGCAGTAAGGTCGACTTGTTGATTATTTATAAAATATCCATTACGTTGATTACTAGACGACAGACACTAAGTGGGGTGTAACACTCTCCCTGCTAAAAGATTGATGAATAATTTCTAAAGTTTTAAAAGAAATGGATGTCGGCTCCCCTTCTGGCACTTTCGCCAACGAGAATTTTTGATTAAGAAAAGAAAGTTAAATCTGGTTAAGGGTAAGTACTCATTATAAATGTATTTTTATAGGGCGCACTACTTTCAACCCCTCATCTCGCCACCTGTCTCCGTCCAGCCACCGCGGAAGGATTGGTGAAATACGAGCGAGCTCACCGGGGCGAGACTCGCATTTTGATTGCGATAATTCCGGGCGAAGGACAAAGGAAGAAATAATTTGAAGAGTTCTTTAATAAATGCTATGTCACACCGAAGATTAATGCGCTTCCTCGGCCATTGTCTGCGAGGACGGGATCGTTTAGGAATTATTAGGGGACGGCTCCGAGAGGGTGTAATTAAGGGTGGAATGTGCAATATAGTGCAAAAACGTTCGGGAATTTCGGCCACAATGGCGCATTAAAGGGTTACACACAACAACAACAAGGCACCACAAAAGGGTAACTACCTGCAAACCCACAAAGGGTTGGGACAAATTACAAAGTAAACATGATGGATTTCTATATGATAGTCGATTATTCCCAACCCCTTTAAGTGGTGTTAAATCGTCGTTATTTTTTATGCGGTTTTCACCCTTTTTTCTAACCCTGTCATGCCGGCTACGATGAATTACGCACCTGCCCAGACGGAAGGGTGAAATTAACCCTTAACAAGCCCATTGCAACACCTGTCGCCGCCGAGGGTAGTAACGGCATTGTGAAAATTCACTTTCTCGTTAAATCGTGTGCTCTCTAAAAGGAAAAAGCTACCCCGTAAGGGTTGTCGCGTGTTAGTCTGCCGTTTCGATGTCTTCCTAGCTTCCGGCGTATCCTATTTTATAAAATATGTTTGTAGTTAGGGTTGTTGGAGGAAATTCGCTTTCTGAACGCATTTCGAGGGAAGATGTTTTGATAACGGGTGGTTGTTCGATGGTATTTGTTTAAATGTGCATGGATGGCGAATTAGGGATGACGCCGTTCTGGAGATGGGACATTTATTTGCCGCCTCCGAGGGGTGGTGACGCATCGAGCGCCCTCCGGTTTATATACCGGGTGTTTTAATTTCATTCATGGTAGAACTTCATTGTTTTGAACCCAATACGCAAGAATTACGAACTGTTAGGATGTTGAAGAAACAATACTGTTAAATAATTCAAATTCGGAATCTAGGTGCTGGTCGTCTTAAAACTGAAATCCATGTTTCTGAAACACCCGGTTTATGGAGGGCGAATGCGGTCCCGTTAAAAAATCATTTCTGCGCATAATGAAGCCAAAACACATCATTTGTTGTTATCCTCTGGAGAGGGCGCACAAGAAAAAAATTCCACAAACTTGGCGTGTAATCCAATACTTATCAATAGCGCAGCCAATAGGGGGTGGGATGGCATATGGCCCGAACTCCGATTATTTTTGCAAATGCCCTTTCGGTGCGGAGCAATTTATCTTCGGTGTGAGTAACATGATGGTGAGTAAGAGCCCTTCCGAGAGGGACGGTGGACATTGGCCAGACACACCCCATCCCAGCACATAAGGGTGCATACGCAACAATCGAATTACCGTGCAGGGGTTATGTCGGCCACCATGGGCGTCGCATCGGGGAAGACGCCGCTCGGCGTCGATCCGAGACGCGCGAGGGAAAAAGCGCCGCCTCCGCCCCTGACTCCGATATTCCCTGGTGCGACATACGTTGCAAAAAAACCGATAAATTTTATTGGCCGACGGCGTCACGCGAAAAACATTAACGTAAAAAATACGACGCCATTTTTGTTGTGATAACTGCAGCCCTCGTGTTGGCACCCTCGTAATCTGCACGACTCGTCTTATCATCGCGGCAGGCTTATTTATTTTAGTGTGTCCACTTTTTTTATCTTAAACGTCCAGTTTATGGAAGTGACGACGTAATCCCAAATCACGTGACGTCGTGTACAGGGTTGCGTCTCGAAAGCGTCGCATCTGTCCTGATCGAAAATCGACGATTAAGAGGGAAAAGTAAAATAAAACCGCTAATTTATCGCCGGAACGGGGCGGTTACGGACCCATTACCATCGGGGCGGGCCCGCCCCTGCGTGAGGCCACCTTAAGAAGCGGTTCTGCGCGACTATCAATTTGGTGACCGCTAATTTTCGAAAAGAAGCGTTGCGACATATGGTCGACTCGAAAATTTCAGGACTTTAGCCTCGAGTTGGAAGTGGGCTTTTTGAGACAGATTAATATCAATTAGTAAAGTTGGGTGACATTTATCTTCATCTGCTAAAGGGATAGCGTGACGAAAAACTTCACATTCAATGCCAGTACTTTATATTGTGGTCTAAATTTGACATACAGATAAACGGATGTGGATTGTAGATGAACAACGATATTGTCAGCCATTCGATCATTGAAAGTTGGGACCACGTGGTAATACAATTAACGTTTTCCTGAAATTGTATGAACGTGGGGTGGAAGGACGGGAAGTTTATGAAGAAAAATTGGCAAAATATTCAAATTTAAATATTAAATGAAGATTTCATAATACATTCATAAATGGTTCTTATACACTGTATATAGTTTGTAGATTTCATAAATATTTTATATTTATATCAAATGAATAAATTTCATAACAATTTCACAAAAGATCTTTAACATCTTTAATCAACATTCTTATTTTGTTATGAGGATTTCACATTTTATTTTTTCAGTAAAACTGCGCAATGAATTTTATATTAATGTCAAAAATTCATAAAAGTTCCATATGAATTTCAAGAAATTTCATATAAATTTCAAGAAAAAACTAGATGGAGCTCAATCACTACTTATTCTTTTAAAGTAACCAGTGTCTCAAATTTCAATATTTTTAAATTTCATTATTTCAGAAATTTCACAAATATTTCATAAAGTATTTCCAAATCCTTATACACTTTATGAAGATCAATAGATTTCACATATTTCAAAAGATTAATAAAAATTTCAGAAAAATTTTACGCAAAATTAGATATTCTTTCAAGAATAAGAACCAATTATTTTGATGTTTTAATGAAGACCTTACATTTCATAAAAAGTTTTATATTTTAATTTCATAGCAATAATCAAAACAGAATACAGAGTTTATATTCCATAAAAACTATGAACGCCATCATTGCAATTGTAAACATTTCTCAAAAATGTTATTGCGAATTCAAAAAAGTTTATAACTTTGAAATATTTCACTTATACATTTATTTAATAGAATAGGAATATTTCATAAAAGGTCCATTATAATTCTGAAAAACAAAACAATTTGTTCTTTATGAGAGACGTTCCAAATTTCATAAATATTTCACAAAACTCTACGTCATAAATATCAATAAAAATACTTCAGAGTAATTTACGAAAATTTCATATTAACTTCGAAACATTTCACAAACATTTTTTGTAGGGAACGGCCCATTTTGAATGAAGAGGTGTAAANNGTTTTCGGCAAATTACTTATGCCATCATCAGTTTGGAAAATTTTACAAAAACAATACAGGAAAATACAATATTAAAATAATTACGTAACTAACACTAAACTTTAACATTAAGTAAAAAGACTTAAATATGATTTTTATAATTGAATTAAAACAACCCCCGTCAAAGTAAGATTTTTTCAACGCCAACCCCCTGGGTTACTTTGATGGGGGTTGTTTTAATTGAAATATAAAAATCATATTTAAATTTTTTTTACATAATGTTACAGTTTAGTGTTTCTCCAAGTTAGGTAATTTTAATGTTGTAGTTTCCTGTATTGTTTTTGCATAATTTTCCAAGTTGATGCTGGCATAAGTAATGTGCCGAAAACCTTTCCAATTTTTTATCTTTTTAATTGAAATTGCTTTTGAAGAGTATACATTTTTTTCTTCTTTTCTTTTGGTCACAAACATTTGATAAAATTGGTAATGTCTTTGTCGCGAACATTTCATAAATGTTTAGCATTTGTAAGATTAATTTAACAAATTATAGTTTAAATTCCATAAAAACTGCGCAAAATATTGTTGTTATTATTGAAATTGTACAAATTTTACTAAAACTTGATTTCACCAAAAATATAATTTCACAAACAACGAAAATTAAATGCTTTATAAATATTTCATGGTATTTCACAAAAGCTGCGATATTTTGGTAACAGATCGGACAGTGGAATTTTTCTTCAATTTCATAAAAAGCCAATACATTTCACCATATTTCCTAGCAATAAACGTCTAAAAGTTCATAAACATTTCACAATAATTTCACATTTACGAAAGCTTGCAAACAGATTGCAGTCCAAATTATACAAATTTCATTAAAATTGGGCGATTCAAAAAAAAATCATAATTTTTAAAATGTCATACAGATTTACATTTTGTTATCAGTTTCACAGAAGACCCTTAAACCTTCTTCTATTGCAACAGGGTTTCAGATTTCAACAATATTTCACAAAAACTGCGGAACTGAATTGAACTAAATTTCACTATGACAACAAGAAATAGAAAGACTAAAACTTGATGAACATTTAACAGAAATGTCACATTTATGAAAGCAGTTTCACAACCACGTTGCGGAACAGAAATTTAATAATTTCGCCGTTAAAATTCTGGGATGGCCCAGCAGTACGATTAAAATGTTTGCGAAAAATGCGAAATTGTGGTAGAGCGAGACCGTCGATGCGAAAGAGGCAATTTTAATCAGGAGAATTGACGGCCAACTGTCACAATTCCCGTTCTGTTTCCATTTTAAAATTATATCGTGTGTTGCCATGACGGGCGCATATTTAAAATAAGAATGCAAACAATAAAATACACCGAAACAGGATAAGTCAGCAGCGCCAACTGCCGCAAACTTCCTTTCTGTAAAGATAAGACAACAACTGACATTATTATCTCGGAGTCGGCCCCGACAATCACCAATTCACCGACACCCCCGTCCTTACGATATAATATAAAGAGGCACAATACAATTTTCACCAACCACCAATTTAAAAAACAATCAAACAAGAAAAAGAGGAAAAAAAGGAGGTGACGGCTGGACAAATGAAAGCGATAAATAACAATGCTGGTACGCCGTGTATGTACTCCATTGTTGCTTTTTTTCATGATGTTTTATTGCATTATGTCGATGACAGAGGGGAGTGAGCCGCTCGAGTGGGGGCAGGGTGGAAAAAAAAATTCGAAGGGCCCGTGCCATTGCGACCGCAATTGTTTCTGCGAAATCGAAGAAATTGCGTGCTTTTTCGCCAGGTAGATGAGATTATTGACAGCTGGCCAGTGGTCGGTGACAGCTTTAGATTTCGCTCAACCCCGGAGATATTTTCCTCGATCGAGAATGAATAAGCATCGTTGGTTTTTGATGTTTTTTCAATTCCGTATCCGATTAACTTGTTTATGGATAAAATGTCCGGTCCAAACTTCTCTTTCTAAGATTAGATTCAATGGATTTTCAATAACAAATAATATGTATCGAAAGCAAAACACAGAAATCAGCTTAGGTGATTTTTTTCACGCAAAGAAACAGTCGCCATTCAGGAAAAGTTCGCCGGACGTGGGGGAAGAAAGTTTGGGTACAGTTGCAGACAAAACTATTGTTCTGCCAATGACGTAATACCCATTCGTGTGGAACCTGAATTTTTGTTGTTGTTTTTATCGTTTCATCATTGATTTCGATATTTTGATTTTGGATTCGAAATTTTTACATTGAACTTAGTCTGCATCTGGAATTCATACATAAACTTCCAACACGGAATTTCGACAAAGGTCAGAATTCCAAAATTTTTACTTTTTTATAGAATTGCGATTTTAATCCAGGAATTTTTTTCTACAATCAAACTGTTAAAATTCCTACCGAGCGATCCAAAAGTCTTTGTATCAAATGGGTCNNTTTCGAAATAGTTTTAACAGCTGAGCACAAAATATTTTTAATTAAAACTTATGAAAATCAAAAATAAAATATATTTTATTTTATAGTGTAATAATAAGACATACGTTTTTAATCTCATGACCCACTTGATAGAAAGACTTGGATCGCTCGGTATAACAACGCTGTTATGAATTTAAGATAGAAATTTCAAAGCTCTGTGCGTAGATTTTCGATATTAATTTCGGAATTTTGACAGAAAATTTGAAATAGTTTTGAATTAGTTTTGAACAAAAATTTAAATTTCGAAGCTAACATTGCAGTCTAAATTGAAAATCCGAATTATGAAATTTTAATTGGGAACATTGTCGTACAAATCTGAATTTTGAAATATTACTTAGAATTTATAGAAGAGGGTTGAAATTTCGAGTTTTGCTCTTAATTTTAACTTTAAATATGATAATTAAAACCTCTAGAGTTGTCAGTGGGAATAAATTTCAATATTTCTCAATATTATTTGTTTAATTTTGAAATTTCAAGACTTTTAATGTATAATCTTGACGTTACAAAAATTCACTTCACAATTTTTCGATTGAAACTGGAAAAAAGAATATCATTTCAATTTTAAATGTTCAACACAAATTATAACTTTCAAACCTGAATTTTGACTTAAATGTGACAACTTTTAACATATTATATTTATCAGTTTGAAAAGACTGAATTTTATATTAAAGTCAAAACTGCTAGATTGATTAAAGTATAGATAAAATTAAATTCTGATTGTATTAAGGAATTGCTAAATCAAACAGCTTAATGATAATAAAACTGCAAAATTAGTTTTTACTTCCATCCAGAAATTCCTTAGAATCAAAATTTTAAAACTAAAACTAGTGTTATAAATTTAAAGTGTAAATTTCGAATATTCCAAAACAGAAAGACGCATTAGAGAATTTTTTGATGACGGCCGAATTCTAAGATTTGAATTAGAATTTAAAGAACCCCAGGAATTGGCAGAAAAGATTTTAGTTTTAAAATTTTGACATGTTGACATTTTAAATGTGAAACTTAAAACCTTAACTTGAATGTTGTAGTTTCCATTTGAATCTTGCAATCTTGGAACGTGGGATTTTAAAACCGAAATTGATCTTTTAGATTATGAAAATACAGTTTACAATTCCGAAATTAAAACTGAAAAAAAGAATTCTAGTTTAAAGTCATTTGAAATGAACTTTTAACACACATTTCCTAACTGAAATTCAAAATGTAGAATGTCCAAATTTCCAAAGTGATTAAAGTTCAGATTCCAGGTTTAAGAATTGCTAAAATAGACACCTAATTTGGTTTTACCTCTCTTGTTATAACGTCATAATTGTGACAAAATTGTAAAATCAATTCTACAATAAAATATCTTCTTACATCCAGAAATTCCTTTTTTGAATCAGAATTAAACTAGAATTGGTATTACGAATTTAAAGTCAAAATTTCGAATAATATTGTCAACGGAAAAGGCACTTTCTGGCTGTCAAATTTAAAATTTGAATTTCGTTATTCAAATTTTCCACAATAATCTTAAGATTGTATTTTTAAAATCAGGATTTTCTAACTTTCAACACTAAATTCTGAAATTAATAATCTGACATGAAAAACCGAATTATGTGGTCAAGTTGGAATTCTAACAATAAGATTTGAATCAAAATTTAGAAGAAATTTTAGAATTAAAATTATGAACCTAAATTTTAATTTGAAGATGTAGTTTAATTTCAACATATTCACTTGAATATGGCAATTTTGTTGTCAGAATTTTAAAACTTCTGATATGGAAGTTTAATTATAATTAATTGAATTATAACAAAAAACTGCCAAAAAATAGAAATTGCTAGTTGAAAGTATTGTCAGAAGGAACATCAACAATTAAAACTTTTAGATCAGAATTTTCACTTCAGAATGATATTAACTTGTATCATGAAATTTTGAGGTTGTCTTGATTAGCCTTTACCATCTGACATTCGATGCGATAAAACACCCTGTATGCAAGTCTTGAGCTTTAATTCCCCAAATTTGGTCGATAATAACGAAGATAATGGGAGCAACAACAAAGCGATGATAAAATCTGCAAAAAATCTCTTTTCTGTTGCGTTCCTATCCACGTAGTCACAATGGCCAGCAGCCCTTGGAACCTAACGAATCAATTACGGAAAATCGTGAAAAGGGTGGCGGCGACGTCGAATCGACATTACCGCCAGAAAGGGATAAAATCCACCCCAACCCCACATTAAAACAATGTACATTTACTGTAGCCCTTCGCCGTTCCAATTTCGTCCTTACAACAGTTCGGCAGAGGGATGCACACCGATATGAAGATATTAAAAGCGAAACCCTTCACGTGGCAGCATCGCACAACCCGATGATGTCTGAAAGGGGACGCAAAGCCCCGATTTTTCCCTAAATTCCGCAAAAATGAGGGGTGTGGACCCGGAAAGGGAAGTGGTACAGTCTGATCTAATGTTATGTCATCGTCTTTCGGCTCGGACACGGTTTTAAGTTACTTTCGGATGTTTGAAGACAACGTCGAAGGTTCGAATTACTGAACGATCACCACCGGAAATTGATCGGTCAGCGGGGATGAATTTTTTTTTGAAAAAAACCGGAAACTGGGTGTTGTGTTGGCGAAAATAAAAAATCATCTCGAGGGCCTCTCGAAAAAAATTAATAAAAGACCATCGAAGGGTCAACGCACCCCCGAAATAATTTCGGCATCTTTGTACCTTTTTCCGCACAATGGTGGGTCTTAATGCCGGAGCGTTAAGGGCGGGATTCGGCCGGCGGGGTTGAAAGTGAAAAATGATTCTTGGGCGATTCTACGGGATCAACCAACCAAAATTAAAAGGTAGTGTTACGGGGTTATGTTCCCTCGAGGAAGAATTCTTCGAAACGTGCAAATAAATGCTGAGATGTGTGCACCTCTGCCGGGTTGATCGACCTCCAGGTAGATGATTAAGGCTTAAAAAATACTTCTGTTTCGGGCAAATATTTAGGGAGGCTTGTTTTTTCTTCACCCCGTGAAATTATTAAGGGGCATTGTCCTTCTGACCACCGTCATTATCTGATGCTTCTTTGAAAAGGTTTTAGAACTAATTTTTACGGTGCCCGCCGATTTGGTTTCAATTTATTTTCTACAAAACAAATTGGACTGCTTTTGTAATTCCTCCATTAAGAGATTTTCTTGTTTTGCAGTTTCTAGAATTTCTAGAATGTTCCCAAGATCATCATGAAAAATTACAAAAATATCAAAACCAAATATATATTTCGTCTACATTTCATAATACATCTGGAAAAGATTTTTTACCTTCGCTTTAGTGTCATATTTTACTGTTTTAATTTTTAAGGTTAGTTTCTTCAGAAAATGCTTGTTTTGCATTTAGTTCTAAACATTTTCTTTTAAATTATCTATTCATTTTCCAAGAGTTGATTGCAAATTGACAGTATTTACTTCAGTGTTACTTCTTCAAACAATTTCTGATTGTACCAACATTATAAAAAAATGGTAAAAATAGGCAACAGTAACTTTAACATGACAGATCAGAAAACCCTGTTAATTTCGAATATTGAAAGTAAACGGAATATACACCCCACTTCTTTTCACATTTCATAATAATTTCACATAGTTTAAATCACACAAAATATCGATGCTATCATTGAAATCGTACAAATTTCACCAAATAATTTCAAAAAAATATCATAATTTTGAAAATTTTACCAACTAATTTACTCGAATCCAAAGATTTCATTAAGAATTTATAACAATTTCACAAAAGATTTTTAAATATGCTCACATTATAACATTTCACAAACATTTCACAGAAAACTGAAAACTGTACAATTTTTATGAAGATTTCACATATTTTAAAGTAGTTAATACTCCTAATAATTTCATTTATATCATACAGGGTATTTCTTCGAGAATGATTTATAACGAAGGCCTTAAATTTCATATATATTTCACACAAATTTCACATTTACCAAGGAGTTTATAGAAATTTATATATAAACCAGAATGTTAACAATGTTAAAAATTGTACAAAATTGTAAAGTTTCACTGAAGCCTTATTATGATTTCTAAAAGGTCTTGATTTATTTATTGTTTGTACGTTGTGAGAGAGGTTCCAGATTTCATAAATATTTCACAAAGGATGAATAAAATATTTTTCATTTCATAAGGACTAATGATACTCCGGAGACACTCATAATGAATTGACAAAAAATTAGATTTTTTCCAGAGCATAATTTCAAGTTTTAAATTTCATAAAAATTTCACTTTTTTAACGTCTATATTACATATCTTAAATTTCATAAAAACTAAACCGAATATCGTTCCTACTATTCAGATTGTCCCAATTTCACTAAATTAGTAAATATTATATTTACGTATAATTTCAGAATTTTTTTTCAAAATTAATTTAATAGAATTTAAATATTTCATAAAGTTTTTACATAAGAGATCTCTTAATATTCTACGTTGTGTTGGAAATTTTCGTTCTATAAATATTTTATATCAATTTCACAATATTTCGTAAATATTTCGCATTTGAACTTCGCCGAAGTTTTCAAACAGAATACAGAGTATATACAAAACAGAAAACTGCACAAGATATCGATACTAACATTGGAATTGTAAAAATTTCGTCAAAACATCGTTAATAGTTAATTAATAATAATTTAAGGCCCACCATAACTCTACAAAAGATTCATAATTTTTTATATGTTGTAGGAGATTCCAAATTTCGTAAATATTTCACAAAAACTGTACAATATTTTTCACATTTTATAAAGATCAAGAAATGTAACATAAGAATTTCACAGCATTTGCAAGCATGTTACAAACCTTAAATTCCATTAAAAATGAACAAAATATCAATGCCACTATTGAAAGTAGGTGCAAGTTGAATGTAATTTCAAAAAGTTCACAGACTTCGCAGAATTTAAAAATTTCATAAATTTTTTAAAATTTTAAAAAATCCTTTAATATTCTATACTGGGGTGGAATGTCATAAATGTCATAAACATTTCACATCTATTTCGTAAAATTTAAATATAAATTTAAATATGATTTGAAGAGGTTCATGATATAAAAATGAATTTAATTGAATTCAAACATTTCGTTAAAACTTCATAATAATGTCACGAAAAATCAGAGTTCATAACTTCACAGAACCTGAAAGAAAATCATTTTCACATTTCATAAAATACATTTCTTCAAATATGGAACTAAAGGCTTCATAAATATTTTACAGTTGTAAGTAAAATTTTTGGAAATTTATTCTTACATTTTAGGAGTTTTTATAATTTTTAATAGGGTTAAAATCTCTGATTGTAACAGATATCTTCCTAGAAAATGAAGAACTAATTCAGTTGAGGTTAACAAGACATCATTACCTTTTCTGACGAGAAGTTCTTGCGTCTTTTCGCGCAACTTTCCCAATTCGACGTCGAAAACTTCCTTGGGTTCCTTCTATTCTATTCTATTGTGGCCGAGCGTCAGAGCGTAGAAATCGCACAAACGTCCCATATCGGCCTCAAACATGTGCGGTACTCGAGACAAAAATCCACTACAAAAGTCGAATTAAATTAGGCGTAGGTGCCCACCGTCCCCACACCGCCACCCTCTCCCCCGACCACCGACAAAAACGATCCGAATATGTATTTTTCGACGGATGGACGTCTGCCTTCAAGTGTCCTTCACATAAATGATGTCCCCTCGATTTATCATTCGAGTTGAATGGACGCCATATTGAATTTATACACGGCACGTCAATGACAACTGAGATGTTTTGTCCACGATGAATGGACTGTAAAGATTATGTGGAATCATTTTAATCGAATTTTATTTACGGAAAGTGCTGAACGACAACAACAGCTCAACCGCTCTTTTGTAAATTTTTTCCCCCGAATCCTTGCCGAAATCTCGCAAAATTACCGGCGCAGGGATGCAAAAGACGTAATATTAAACCGCCCCGCGATCTTTACCTGTTATTACCTGAACCGATCTGAGATAATGGCTTTAGACTAGTTCCTCAACCTAAAAACAGCTTGGGGGTGAGAACTGGCCGCAATTGGAAAGGTCACGGACCTCTCGTCATCCGAGATGCGAACTTTTCCAAGATCAGGCTTAAATTACGGGCCTTGTTGATGTTTTTGGTTTCATTCAAGAACGGACGAGGCTTCGAGTGTCGATTTGCACAAGAGCTTTATTAATTTACATCGACGTTCGTTAAACTGATTTTGATCGCTCTATGGCAGCCCGTTAAATGATTCGTCATTCTGTTGACTTAATGGTCGAGTGGACGCTATTCTTTTACTTCTAAACGAGGAATGTTTAGTCCACTTTTGACTCACCCTTTTCAGGTTTTAGGTATAAGATATGCACTCGTCGACTTTCTTTTTCGTCTCTTGGTCTTTTAAAACGCATTTCTTTGTCCGTCGATATCTTGGAAACTATCTGAGTGGATATTTTGTATACAACTTAATATGGTAGTACAGAGGATANNTTTTTCAAATTTAAATCAAACTTTGTCTAGTGCTATTTGCAATGTTCACGCTTTACTTCTCTTTAATGAACTCTCAAATTAAGAAATAGCAACAGCACAAATCATGTTTTGAAGGTTAAGTTGTATGCACCAAGTTAAGACGCACGTTTTGGAGTTCACAGCCATCTAGGACTAAAAGACTTGTTGAACATCCGATAGAGAAATTATTGATTTATTAAAAGTTTGCATCTTCGATCTTCTTTTGTGTTCAGTTTCACTTCGTAGGTAACAGTTGAATATTATATTTCTTGATGAAGAGAGGGTTCCCACGTCCGTGTCCATCCAACCCATTGCGTTCCCACGTCCACCGGCATTATGAAAGTTACATAAATCTGGTCCTTTTCGGACGTAATATGCGGCAAACAACACCCTCTCCGGCGCGGAGGGAAAAATTTCGCTTTTTCATCCCTTTTCACGTTTACCTGGTCAAGGTTGAAAACAGGAACATTCGGATATACCTGAAGGGGGACCATTAGAGATTTGCAAGTCTAACCATTGTCGAGCACTCTCTTCGAAATTCTCGCATTGTTACGTTCCTCTCCTATGTCAGACACAATCATCATGCAATTCGGTCTTACATAAAATTCGAACCATTCAAGATGAATCGATCGTCGATCGATGAGGGGCACAGGTGCGAGGGGGGCGGTTTACGCTCCACGGACGATGACGACACGCTTGCCAATCTTTAAAGAGACGCAAACAGACGAACAGACCGCTCCATGGAGAAGGAATTTTTTAAGTCTTCGACGGCGATCTGGAATTAAGAGGAATCGAGGATGTTTTACGATCGGGTTCGCCGATCCAGATTAAGGTCTCCGAATGGGGTTTAAGCCGATCACGTGACCCATTAAGGGCTCGCGTCATGATTAAATCGTCGGCCATGTCGACCCGATCGCCCCTCGATTTAATTAATTCGGTCACACCCCTTAACCCTTTTTTATTGGTCGGTCAACGCCCTTATCGCTAACCCTTCCGCTCGACGGTTCACCCTTTCACTTGTATCGAAACGGAAAGTGCTCTTCTACCTGCTGCGGCACCCATTGGTTCAATCAACCCTTCCGTTATGGGGCACCGCAACCCTTTAACTCCCCATTCATTGGTCGTTAACCCCTTGAACAAACAGGCCCACGAGAACGGGGATGTTTTGCGAATTTTCACGCAACGACGTGGGAAGCGCGCGTTTCCGGAGAGCGCGTGGGAAAGACAATTAGCGCCAGTCTTAGGTGCAGAATCGATGCCGCCCTAATCGGATTGAATAATTCAGTCGGATCGCACATTTGAAGCGTGAAATGTTCCCAAATCCGGCCTACAATAAAGCAAATTAGGAAAAAGTGCTGCGCCGTGTTCGGTATTACCTGATAATGCGATAATCGTGAGTGCGAAACGCTGCGAAGGATTTAAAAAATACAAGAAGGCGAGTAGGTGACGGCGACGAGAGAGCGGACAATATGCGCGCCGAAAATATTCGATCTATCGATTCGGTTGACCCTCGTGACCAGCCATTGGCTGGCGATTCCATTATTTTGCGAAGGGGGAAGATCCACCCCATGGGGACTGACCCTTCCACGTACACCCTTCATGACCGAAGAAAAAATTCGATACATTTACATAAACGACGCGATGGCCGAGTTGTTCTTCCGATGGGGATGACGAATATGGTGGCTCGGGTCGCTTCAAGGTTACGGTTTTTGTATTTTTCAATGGACCCACACGGGTAACCGAAAATAACATGTGCGCATAATGGTCAGTTGGATTGATTGGGTTTTGTGTTGCAATTGCTGGAAATAATTCTGATTATTCTTTTGTGGGTTGATGGAAAAAGTCGAACGACATGCGTGTACTAAATGGTGATAATTGGCGTCTGCAGTCACTTACAAATGTTAAAACTCACACAGT
>QDEB01005771.1:0-16407 GCA_004193795.1 Asbolus verrucosus | reverse complement strand
CTACTGCTCTAGCTTTATCAAAATTTGAGATTGACGGTGTGTTTGATCTATTTGTCAAATACTGTCACAATGACAATAAAGAATCGACTACATTGAATTTTTGAAGTATGTCAAAATGTTGATGTCCGGCTTTTATTGCTCCCAACTGTAAGTATGTTTGATTACCTAAATCATAACGACTTTAGTAGTTGTATAATAGTGACCTTTACAATAATTGATAAGTTGCTTATACGCATTGGAAAAGTTTATTGTGCTAAATTAGTGTTATCTTCTACAAATATTTTTATTTTAAATAAAAATACGGAGCAAGTATGAATGATTGAAGTACCGAAAATATTCCATGAAACCGTACATTGAAGATTGTATTTTACGAATAAAGACAGAAATATCCAAAATAATGGTATCCTAAATTAATAATCAGTTTTTCGGAAAAATCTTATTTTTAATTTACAAAGTATCTTTAAAAAGACGGTCCACCTTATTTGCAAACTGTACCTTCCATTTGAACAATATTTCTCGCTTTTGTCTTACGTTAATTTTGAGGACTCACAGTGACGTTTCGACAGTTTTAAATTTTTTTGATCTGACAAACTGAGTAACAGTATTTTACAGAAAAACATTGAATTTTTGTAACTAGGTACGAACTTGGTCAAAATTGATGGATAAAATTACTTTAATTAATATTAAGAATTAAGTCTCTTAAAATGAATTTCGGTCCCAATCAAGGTCCATCAAAATCACTTCATACACAAAACAGTAACAGGAGAGGGACTTTGGATGGGACACCTGTATGTGAAAGAAAAAAATGGATGTACGAGATTCTTGCACATTTATGTTTACAAACTCATTGAAATATTTATAAAAAAAATTGTTGAAGGACTTGTTAGATTTATGCAGCAGCTACATATTTTGACATTTCGTCAAAAAACTGAGTTTCACCGCTAGGTACTCGGCTACATTTTTAGCTTACTTTTTAAGTAAATGTTGGATGTGAATCTTTTAATTTTTCTTTTTTTTTTTCGCTAATTGAATGAATCACTTGAAAAAAATTGAAACGAGTTAGAATGAAGCAAGGTGGAAATTACGACATCTTCGGCTTTACTCACAAATGTTTTTACGATCTTATCCGTCGTTAAAGTTTAAAACGTTATCTTGTTTGTTTTCCCGTTCACAAGTATTCCGCCGCGATAAAACCCAGTCGTCGTTTCCCACCGAGTAATTCTCATTTTTTGCGTCCAGGATACGTACTATGCACGAGGACTGTGATGAAGCAGCTCGATTAGCACGCGCACGTGAGATCGAACAAGGCGTGGAGGCGCCGGCCAACTTCCGACCCGTGAGGAGGGTGCAGTTGTTGTGCTCGGACATGGACGCGGACGGAGGGCAGGTGCCGAGGAGGCTGCAGCTGGTCTGCCCTCCCGACTTGACCGTCGACTCGCTGCGAGCGCTCTTCCAGAACCACGTGACTTTGCGCTCGTGTCCGTTGGACACCATCGCGGGATGTCACACTCAGGTCGACTTCATCCACTGTCTAGTACCTGACCTATTGGAAATCACCAAATGCAGTTTCTATTGGGGTAAGTTGCGAGACTTCCCAGGTAACAATTCAAATTTAATCGACTTTCGTAGACTTTCGTAAATTTAATTAAATTAAACGGCAACTTTAGGTGCTGTTTTTTCTTTACCGTAAAGCTTTCAGATTCTATCTGAACTTGGCTTTGTTGCATTATGGAAGTCTTCATAAAAACGCATGGAATGGCACTAACGGAGCAGTTTTACACAACTTCAGCATTGTTTTCTTTTCTAAACCAAAGTGTTCTGAAAACTTGTTTTTCTTGGAGTGGTTAATAACTCATTTACAAAATTAGTGTTTTTGTTACTGCGAATTTAAACTTCAGAACTAATGAGCATTTGAATTGTTACTTGAGCTCAGACCTGTTCAAGCGTAATATTGTATTTATTTATTTATTATTTATTTTAGGAAAAATGGACCGCTACGAGGCGGAGAGACTGCTCGACGGCAAGCCAGAAGGCACTTTCCTGCTGCGAGACTCCGCTCAAGAAGAGTTCCTCTTCAGCGTGTCGTTCCGCAAGTACGGTCGCTCCTTGCACGCCAGGATAGAACAGTGGAATCACAAATTCAGTTTCGATTCGCACGATCCTGGCGTGTACACCTCCGACACTGTTTGTGGCCTTATCGAACATTACAAAGATCCCAGCAGTTGCATGTTCTTCGAGCCGATGCTGACCTGGCCTCTGCACCGGAATTTCACGTTCCCGCTGCAGCATCTGTGCAGGGCCGCCATCGTGAACCGGTTAACCTACGATAATATCAATCTCTTGCAGTTGCCTAAGACGCTGAAAAGTTATCTGAAAGAGTACCATTACAGACAGAAAGTGAGAGTGGAGAGGTTCGACGATGATGTGCAGTGGTTGGATTTGAGGAATGTACCTTCGTAATAACGATCCTGATGTACCATAAAGTGTGTTATGGTGTGTTAATTGTAAATCTGTTTACTTACACAGTTGGAAATTTGCATGGTCATCGTTGTTGATTCGTACAGATACTATTAAGTGAAAGCTACCAGTGTGAAATTTTTAGTTTATGAATTTTCTTTATTGCACGTACTTGTTATAAAATTGTTGCGATGGTGCTTTTCCGATATACATTGCTTTAGAATAGTAAACTGACATTCAGCACAAGGCCTGAATATTTTTATTTGATGTCATGCAAGTTTCCAGTAGGTTGTTTTGCTTGTAACTGTCGTAACAATAAAATTAATATGACATATCAACATTAAAGATGTTGCCACCAGAATTAAATTCAACTCTTAGCCGTCAAACTCAGACGCCGGTCTGTACAAAATTGCAAAAAAAGTACTTAAATTCCCCCATTTACTTGATGGTAGCTATGAGATCGCGAATTATGGTTTTTCTCCCAGGCTGTGTTTTTTTTTTAATCAATATTTTTCTAGCATGATTGTAAATTGTTGTACATGTGCTTTAAAACCAAGTGTTAATGAATCTACCTAGCACATAGAAATGTTAAAAAAGAAAATATTTTATCGTCTTAGATTAAATTAATTGCCTGATATATTCTGTTGCCCATGAAGAACTAGATTAACGACAACCAGGAAGTGAGCAGCGGAACCAGAACTGGAGTGCAGATCACGTGATCAATTTATCCATTTCGAGAAAATAATTGCATATCAGTATTATTTGTTCAACTTATTTGAAACGAATTAATTGCTATTTTTTAATCCATTGAGATATATGAGTCTTGTCCATTTCCATTCATCATTTTAATTTCATGAAAACTAAAGTCACACTCATTTTCTAATCACACTCCCAGTGACGTGACATCTGTAATTCCTAAAATTTTGATGTCACCCAAGTTGTTGGATCAGTTGCTGATGTGTGACCACAGCGGTAAGAATACTCACCAGAGGATTGTTTTATTGTGTCTGTCGCATTACGAATTTGCTAGTCATTGGAACAGTTACAGCCAAGCGGTGGTGTAAATTTTCATTAAAAATAACGCAAAGCAGTTGTAACATTTGTTTTTGTGGCTTAGATTTTCTTGGCTGTTAAGTAGATAGTTACGTTGCTGTAATCGTGCACTAACGACGTTAGATTATTGCCAGGTGCCAAATTTAATTTTTTTACTGATTTCGCCACGTGTTTTAAAAAATATATATGACGGTTTTAATATTGTAACATAAAATATATATATTTTGATTAAAATAATGTTGTACTATCGATGTAGCAATGACAGATTGTATTTTAAAATATCGAATAGCAAATTTAGTTAATAGCTTCTTAGGTAATTATTTTTAAAAGTATATTTTTAATATAAAGCATTACTTTCAATGAAAGTTTGCTTCTAATTGTTATAATAAAGAAAATGGTATTATAATGTTTGAATAATGTAATGTATTTAAAAAAAGAAATGTGATTATTAAATATGTTTATTTAAACACTTACTTGTAATTCTTACTACCTTTATTTTGAACTGGAAGTTACATTCGGATTTTTCAGAATTATCATGATGGAATCACCACGGAGAAATATTTTTTGCATAAAACGCTCTCTGAAGACTGGTTTTTTGGGTTGCTTTTAAATAATGAGATTGTTTATAAAAAAAAATTGGTATTAATGAATTAGTACCTTTCCCTTGCCTTTTCGTTGTTCTTCAGTCCACATCTCGTGGACATTCTCCAAGATGAGGTTCATGTGCCGATCAAAACTTTTCACTCGTCCCAGAAGTTTCTTGTTATTTCTGCAGTTTATCATTATTTGAGTGTTATTAGTAAGAGACTGTTGCAGAATCGATAAAGGACCAATCTTCATTTCAGTTTCAAATCTGCTACCTGCTGAAGACATGGTGTTTAAGGACGCGCAAGAAACAAGCGATTGTGTTTTGTTTGACACCAAGATTACTTGATTTTTCACTCATTTGAACACAGTCATAAATTTAATTGAAGCAGTTTTCATTTTACATTTTCGATTTTCATTCTAAAATGTCACAATCCCAATAACAGCAGACATTTTTTAATAATTTTGAATTTTATACTTATTTTCTAATTAATGAGAAGTTTTAAATCCGTCGCCAACTGATGGTTGGTTCCAAACAGAAAGTCACCACGTCATAGCTTTTTGTGTTTTGTTTTTGTGTGTTTCTTAGGTTAGGACATACAGTGATGACCAAAAAGACGAAATAAAAATGTTCGCCGTTTATGTTTTGTGTGATTTTTAAATAATTGTGATCATTATTCAAAAAAATGTTAAAAATACGGGCGCTAAATAGAGAATCTTCCTCTGATGAGGAGGTTCCAGTGATACGAAGGGAAGCTCAAGAAGAAATCGCTTTAGAATTATACAACAAGGCGCTGCGTTTGCAGTCGGCAGATAAACTAGCAGAAGCTGACGAAATTCTTTTAAATCTCATCAATGAAAACATACCGCAACTAGAAAATCATGGGGGCCTTCCTTCATCAATGTCCACCTTGAAATACTCTTGTTATTTTAATCTAGGAAATATTTATATCAAAAAGGGAGATCTGGACAACGCTCTCGACTATTATTTAAATGTAACGAAATTTGCGCTTGTGTAATCAGTGCTAATTGTTAGTTTTAGGCTTCAGAATTAGATTCAACCGATGTCACACTTTGGTACAAAATTGGAAAACTGGCCATCAAGCAGAATAGGTTTCGTCAAGCTGCATATGCTCTATCTAAGGTTTATCATGTTAACGTAAAATTCGACCATATTAAATTGATGTTACAGGGGCTTGAATGCAGTGAATCTCATTGGCCATGTTTAGATCAATTGATTTCACTCTTGTATGCAATGAAGGATACAGTATCATGTCTTCTGTACATTGGGAAGGCTCTTTTGTTAGATCCAGATTACACCAAGGGTTTGGTATTAAGAAGACAAATTTATAGAGATAATCCAGCAACAATTCAGTATTATCAAAAATATAACCCAGATTAGTAAGTTTTTGCATATTAATAAACATTTTATTGTCAAACTATTTATTAGCATTTGGGAACCTCCTCTTGATGTTAGTATAGATGAAGAAGATGAGAAAATGTTACTGAAAAAGGAGCAAATCCTCTGTGATAAAATTACAGAAGTGGAAAAATCGCTAGGCCCTAAACCCTTACAGACAATTCCACTACCTAAAGCGCTGAAGGATTATACTTGGGTGTCTTTGGGGAAAGTAGTTATTGATCTTCATCAGTATATTACTAATAATAACATGGTATGTTTCTCTTGTTTTTGTAATTGTTATTTCAATAAATTATTTATTCAGAGCCACTTTACTATGGTTGACATTAACAAATGCATGAGTCAAACTGATGTTGTAATGGAAGAACTTGTGAAATTTGATGTACCAGAAAAAGTGGTTGAAGAAGTCATCCCTGAGAAAACCATTGAAGCAGAAATGGAAGAAGAAAAAGAGAAAATGGAAGTTGAAGCTGTGATAGAAAGGAGACAGTCTCAGAATAGTGAAACCAATAATGAAGGCCAAGAAAATACCCCAATCCAAACAGACAATGATGAGGTATGTTGTGAGATTTTGTTTATAATAATATACAGTAAATGTAATGCTTGTAAAGGAACAACCAATGGAACAAGATGGAGAAGATCAAGAGGATAACGCTGATAACAAAACTGATAAAAATAGAACCTTAAATAAAAGCAATAAGCGTAAGAGAGATTTGTTATCAGATTTACAGATTTGGGGGTGGCACAGTAAAAGAAAATCCGCTAAAAAGGGGAAGCCTGATAAGGATTTTTCTGTAGAGGATGCTCTAAACAGAATTATTCCTAACAATTTATTGTAAGAGGTTGGTGTTTTGCTATTCTGAAAATTTTCATTGTTAAATTTTAGAAAAAATAAAGTCGGCGAAGAAAAGTATAATCAGTTTGAAGACTCAATGAACACAATAGATATTTATAATATGTATGTTGAAGACCAACACGTTAATATTCTCTCACCTATCCATTCACCAAAATCTATTAATTTGTAAGTTGAGAAACACTTGATGTAGAAATATTTTTATCACTTTTAATTGTTATAGTGAAGAATATTTTGATACTGACCGCGAAAGGGAGGATGTTTTAAATTTATGGTCTAAAGAGCGTGAATACTGTGATGCCATTGTCCTAATAAGAGATTTTGTGATATCTTTATCAAAGTTATGGCATGTAAAGTGGCCAAAAGAATTGGTACAAATGTTCATTGAAGCATACAGTATGTATAAGTAAGCAATTTCATTATTAATTTTTTCCATGGTTTTAAACTGTTTTCCATCAGGGAACATTATGACCACCCCCAGGTCTTTTCTGGCGAATCTCCATTTCAGGAGATGAGAGATGACGCTTTAGCTACATTATTGTATGGAGAATTATTAAATTTCAGCTCACCCAAGTGAGTTTGGTTTTTAATTTTAATTTTTGTATCCTTCCAAACTTTTCCAGATCTGAGACAAGGGTTATACATGTGACGTCTTTGGCTTTTTTGCAAGTGATAAGCGGATGGCAGGAAGACTGGCAACAGGAGTTTGTTTCAGTTTTTATTAGGGTGTACTGGTTAAGGACCCACATTTTTAGAAAAGAAGGAAACAACGATTTAGCCATTAGAGCCCTGGAATTGATACAAGAAGTGATATTAGAAGAAGAGAAGAGAAGTGATGAAAAATATTTCCTGAGTTTACCAAATTGCTTTAAGTGCGGTCTTGTCACTAACGAAATCGCATCTAAAATATTAAAACATTTGGACATGTAGGAGTCACAGCTTTTATTAATCGTAATTTTAATTTTGACTTTACAGGATCACGTCGTTAAATTGCATTGAAGAACTGTACAACGCCGAAAAATACAGGGAGGTAGCAGAAATTCTAAAGCTGACTTTCAATTCTTCTGGGAACCACCCAACTTGTGGAAAGATGGGCAGGCCGGCACAGTTGGCAATGCTGCTTCATTCCTTGTGGTATACGGATTTAACAGAATGTTTTGTGTGGACTGAAGAATGTTTGTATGAAGCTTTAGCACACTTCTTAAAGCCAGTCAGGGACTGTGACAAATGGGAGAAAATCGTGGAAAAATGCCTGGCATTTTTCCAGGAAATCATCAAAATGGAAACTGTGGGAGTTGGTAAGTTGTATCAGTTTGATTTTTCCAATCTGTCTTACTGCCAACAGTTGACACATTAAACGAGGACAAACGCGCCCGATTGGTCGAAACTTTGGCCAAAATTGTGTGTAAACAATTGAACGCCGATAATACGTCGAAAATACCTTTAGGGTGCATAACACCCTGGATACTGCTTCATTATATTTTAGTGAGGTGGGTTATTTACATAAAAATTTTGCAAATTAAAATAAACTGTGTTAAAGGGAGGAACATCGTCAGCAGGCCAGTAAAAGGGTTGGTCACATAAAAACTGACAAAAATTACAATGACATGTCAGACTTTCAAAATGAAGATG
This sequence comes from Asbolus verrucosus, assembly GCA_004193795.1. Lineage (NCBI taxonomy): Eukaryota > Metazoa > Arthropoda > Insecta > Coleoptera > Tenebrionidae > Asbolus > Asbolus verrucosus. The sequence goes on along the minus strand of QDEB01005771.1, from coordinate 8,407 downwards.
TACTACCGCCATCTATCGCCATTCTTTTCTCAGCTCATGAATTCTTAGGTGTGTGGTTGCCCAAAAATCATTTCTTCTCACCATTTTGTTTATGATAGGTCCAAAAGGGTGGTGTCTCACCGGCAATGGTGAATTACTCCATTTTATATTGGATACAGTCCTCGATCGGTTGGACACGCCAATTTTTGAGCCCCTTCGTGAAAAAATTGACATCCACATCGAGCAAGCTTTGTTCTGTCTTTACCAACACCCCAGCAAAAAGAATAAAGTATTTTAAAGTTGAGTCCTAAGGTCTGTTATAAAAATAATGATTTCAGATTTCACGCCATCTGGCGGATCACAATGTCGACCCTCTTCCTCTGACTTGGGAGCGTGCTTTTCAGCTATACGACTTCTATGGCCCTGACTGCCTTCCTGAATTTAATTCGTATAAAAACGCTTCTATTTCGTCCGATTTGGAGCAATTGCTTCAAAGAATCATCGCTCTAGTCCCTTCGACGATGGACCCCCAGCCTCATATGCCCAAACTTTCGGAGTTTATCCATGGCAAAGCTACCGAATTGCCTGAACCAATCAATTTTTCGATCAAAGTTCGTGCCATTTATTATCTGATCGGTGATTATTATTTTAAACAGAGAGAATTCAATAGATGTATAAAATATTTCATGATGGATCTCTGCATCAATCCAATGCGCGTCGACTCTTGGGCTTGCATTGGCTTGAGCTACTTAAGTCAGTTAGAAAATAAGTTAAATTATTGCAAGAAGCTAAAAAGCGAGATGGAATTTTTGGATAAGGCGAAATGTGCTCAAGTTAGTTTTAAGAAAGCTTTGGAACTGGAGAAGGACCACATCATGTTGTGGATCGAATTTGGATCCTTCGAGTACATGGTGCACTCCTTCTGTTCGAGGGTAATGAAGAGTGAATCGGATACTTTAAGCATGGAAAAGTTCGTTTTTTAACCAGTTTTTAAAACATGATTAAAGGTGTGTTTACAGGTTCGAGTATCTCGAGAATCAGAAAAATAGTTACTTAGAAAGTTCAGGACGAAGCTTCGAGAAAGCGATACAGTTGTATCAACCAGACGAGGCCGAAGCGGATGAAAGGTGGTTACAGTATTATATTCTGGGGAAAGTTGCGGAGAAGAAGCAGGAAGAACCTAATGAATATCTGCAGTATTATGTTACAGTAAGTATTTTAGTTCGTTTATGACCGAAATTAATTAATTTTTTTGTGAAAGGCCGGCAAATTGTTGCACGAAAACAATGCTATGTATCCTGAGAAAATTAATTATCACAATCCTCAGCACTTATCAGTGGAAGCTTTAGAGCTTCATTATAGAATCCATGCGTCAATACTCAAATATCTTGAATTACATGAAGGCAAAGAAATACCCAATTCTATTGGAAATATGTTTAAAGAATACCTGGACAAGTCGTATTTCCCCAGGAAGGCTTTGATCAAGCAGTTTTTACCCAATCAGCCACCTCTAACGGACAGTGTTAAAGAAGCAGCAAATAAAACGGTCACGGAAGCGTCAGAGAAAATAAAAAATGAAGAAATTCAAAAAGACGTCAAGAATTGTTTAGAGGATGTGTTGGAAAAAGTGGATAATATGATCAAAGAACAAGCAGAAAGGGATATCAACATGAACAAAAAGGCAGAGAACGATAAAGAAGAATCTGATGGTTTGAGCGACGTTATTATGATATCTGATTCTGAAGATGAACAACCGAAAAGGCAAACCATTGAAGAGAGTAGAGAATCACATCCAAAGTCTCAATCAATTGGAAAAGACGTTCAAGATCTGCTTGATAAAATGATGGAAGAGACCATGAAGAAGACTGAAGAGCAAGAACTCGATTCTGACACCAGCATAACAAGTAAGAACGTCGTTGAAGTAAAAACCGAAGAAAGCAAAATTGACATTAACAAAAACATAAGAGAAAGTAAAATGAAAAGTGGCAGTGAAACAGAAACTGATAGAAGGGTAATTTTCTTCTATTATTTTTGTAAAGATGGAGTTGTATGAAAGTTGTTCCAGACTTCTGTGGATGATTCAAGCAGCTCTCCGAGTTCTTCTAGTAGTTCGTCTAGCAGTTCAGACTCAGACAGCGATGATGACAGCAGCTCTTCGTCGTCGTCGTCGTCATCCGAAACGACCAATGGCAACATGTCTAATGGAGAAATTTTAGCTTTGGTGGATAAATGCATTGTTGGTAAGTACCAATTTTGAAGCACGAGCTCCATCTACATTGACTATTACAGGTCTGGAACAATGTGTGATACGTCTTCCACAAAACTACAAAGCTCTCTACAGACTTGCGCACCTTTATTTTAATTACAAAGCCAAAAAAGATTTAAACAAATGCAAGCAGTTATTGCTGAGCGAGTATACTTGTAAAGGGGGCGTTGTGATCACAGGTTTGTTTTCAGATAGAAAAAATCACAACTTTTTCAATGTGAGTTGTGTTGTGCCATATTTTGTACGATTTTTATTCGCTCACTGTTTATAGGGAATTTGGCGCATTCCTTCAAGCGAAATCGATAGGCCTGGTTCCCTGTCTGCTCACATGAGTCGATGCATAACTCTGCTGTTGCAGATATTGAGAGCAACCAATGATAATAAATTGCTCTTGGATCTGTCAATGCTATTTAGAAAGACCCCAGACCCAGACAAGTACTGTCTTCTGTTATTTTTCTTATAATTTTTAATTTGGTCGTGAATTTTTAGAATTTATGTTAAAGACTCTGAAAGATTACAGTTTGCTGATCAAGCTATGGCGATGTGTGTACAGTCCTTAAGATCCCAAATTCAAAATGTACCAAACATGAACGAAACCGCAGTCCAGAGACTGCTTCAGGAAGTATTTAGATCTTATCAAAGAGTGCAGAAACACGAAACTAATAAAGAAGCAACATTCGCGTCCATGTTAACAGAAGTTTACAGGAAACTGAAGAAGGATAAGGTTGATTTTTTTTTGTTCGTATTTTAAATCTGTTTAAAACATAATTTTTTAGTTGCCGGAAAACGTGAATGTCCTAGATTTGGCCACGAAATTCTGTCAGCAGAATCGTTTGGCCGAGAAACAGAAGCGCCAGATGCAGAGCCAAACAGCATTATTGAGAGGGCCAGGAATCACGAATGTGAGTATGCATAAACGTGTAATTTAAGGAGGTGAGATTTTGTTTGTGTAGCCTCCGGTTCTGCCAGCACCCTCCACAGTAGGTCCGTCCAATCAGCCGCTGTTGAAGCGACCAGGGGTGGGGAGACCACGAGGTCGGCCACCCTTACCCAAAATTCCCGGTCAGGCGCGCGTGTCAAGAGGGCGAAGCCCTAATATAACCACAAATCCCTACTCCTGGCAGAAAACGATGCTCGAGCAAAACGCCACGTATAACTATCTCAAGCATTACCAGGAAGAACTGATCAAACAGTACAGTCAGAGTTTGAATCTCACGCAGCTGACTCAGCTGAGTCAGTATTTTACTCAGAATCAGTTCGCTAACGCCCTAGCGCAGAGCCAGTTCGGAAATCAATTCCTGGGGGGACAAAATCCGTTACTGAACAGTCCCAGCTTGTTGAAACAGATGAGCTCGAGTCAGTTTATGTCTCCCCAATTGGGGGACGCGGGTAAATCTGCGGGGTACAAAAAGAAAAGCGATAAACTGTCGATAACTCCGGGTGGATTGACGATGGATTCGTTGAAATCTTACGGCGCTTTAGCCCAGCCGATGTCGACGAAATCGTCCAATTACAACAAGAAAAATCTGCCACAAACGATCACTTCGGCCTCCCAAGCGGCTACGATTAGTAAAGTTAAAACTACCGGACCTTCCAGTATTTATAATGTTAATTTGCCGCATTCTATAACGAATCTGTCGCAGTCTTCGGTGAACAAAGCTAAAGCTTTTCCGTCGAAAGTTGAAAGTAGTGTTACACACACCGTCACGGCAATGACTCAAGTTCCAGTGACTTGTAAAACAAAATCTGCATTCACACCAAGCGCTTTCAAGAGTACTTACACTGGAGCTGTAAATTATCCCTCGGCGGATATAGCAAAGATTAGCAAGACCGGTGCTGCCACCAAAACGACTCCTAGCTCGCAAGTTTTCAAGGTAAGGAATTGTTCGAATGTTGAGTAAAGTTGCTTAAGTCGTTTGTGCGCAGAATAGAAAAATGTAGGTACTGTGTTTAAGGAACCGACGGTCACGAAAGCCCATCCCACTGTACATCACAAGGCCATGGATAAGGCCGCAAATATTCTAATGAAAGAGCGCCCCAACATTTCCATAACGCCAGTTTTACAAAGTACAATACCCCTAATAACCACATCATCCTTCATGGCGCCCAGTCAGACCAGCACGGGTAAAACATTACAAGAGAAATTGGCCGATAAACAAAAACAGCTCTCGACTAAACAGCTGGGCAGACATATCGAGGCGGAAATTATCAGCACGCCTGTAGGCAGCACCGTTAAAAAAAATCTGAATATTCCCAGCATCCCCTCGTCTTTGACCGTGTCGAAAGCGTCATCGTACAAGTTTCCTTTAGAATCGGGGATTTCCATAAGTCAGGTAATTGAGTTGTTTTTGTAACGTCATTCATCATCATTCTCACACGTACGTGTTTTTGAGTTGCTTCTAATATATTTTTTTGCTGAAAATTGTGTTTCTTCTACGAATTTCTGTCAGTTTTCAAATTTTCATTACATGTTTAACTCCTAGAACACGACAATCCCAGAACAACCCAACATTTGGAAACCAGCATTATAGACTGTTGTGCTCAGTAAGTCAACATTATGCTGTCTTATATGTAAAACGAAGAGTCGTTATTTCGTTTTGTTCAGTTTGCACTATAGTTGAATCAGTAGTGATCTGGTAAATTCGATTATTACATCTTGATCTCGTTGCTCTCCGCCTACTGTTGTAAGTATGCTATGTATATAAATTTTGCTTAATTTAAGCCATGGTATGAAGCAAAATGTATATAGCTGAATCTGGGAAAATTGGATAACATTTTAACCATTCCGTGTGTTGTATTTTTCGTTCAATGTTGCCGCTTTTTTGCTGTTTCGCCTGTTACAAGATGTAATAAACGAATCCTGTCAGTATTCCTTCACACGGAAGAAATTTCAGTTCTTTTATTTTAAGGCTTTGTAGATAAGTAGAAGTAGTCCTAGACCATGTAGATAGCGGCTATAGTGGTTTTTGTTAAATTATTTTCTATACCGTTTATTTTGTGAAATGCGCTTCGGAAAAAGATGAACCGTTACGAAATGAGCGCCCTCTCCAGAATGAACTGTATAAACGGCATTGCTGCTGTCAGGTATGTATAAGAGGCTCCACCAAAAACGAAATTTAAAATGTCAGAATTTACATTGGCGATGTTTTTGATGGGCACCTCTAGTGTGCATACCTAAAAATTGCTATATTTCTTGCATGTATATCTTTCTTTTTCTTAATCATTTTCGAAAACAATTGATATTTTTGAAGTCATGTTTGTCTCCATCATTTGTTTTCAACTTCCTTCTGCATTATACTTTAAACATAATCATTAAAGTTTTAAGTGTGAATGTAAGCATACTGACCCATTGTTAGCAAATTGAAAACAAAATATCAAGTCAACAACTAACAACATTAATTTAAAATAAAGAAATAAAAAGAAGAAAATATCAATTTGAAAAATTTCACCATCTGTCAATTAAAACAAATTTCAAGTAAGTATTTTCATTAAATTTAAATAATAAAATCATGATTCATAACCCCTTACATTCATCATTTTTTACCTTCTTACGCTTCATTTTTACATTGTAGTTATGTTTTTTTTGTTATGCTTTAAGATACCAGTAACGCAACCGTACAAAAGCATGGAGGCAATCAATTTACAACATAGGAAAGAGCCACCACACAAATTCCAGAAGTCCATTTCTGAAGTGAACCTGCCACCTAATCTACCAATTTCTTTGAGCGTTATGAAAAAACCCGAACGGAAACCGTCTTCAGATGATGATGTAATATTAATCGAGTGATGTACATTATAATTAATTTATATTTTGTCACGAATAGATTTTTTTTAAATAAACCGTTTCATGTGATTTGACATTTGAAACATTTAAATTTCCTGCCTACCGCTACTTTATCAACATAACCTCAAATGTGCTTGTCAACAAGTTGAGTGATAAATGCTTGTTCATCGAGATCATAATTGTTGAAAAAATGATTGAATTATTCAGTTTTAAGCAAAAAATCGAACTGGAAGGCTTCACGCTTTTGTTGCCCACTGTTTCCGTTGGAAATGTGCCTCAATTAGCAATCGACCTCCTAATAACATCTTTGGATTTCAAGAAAGTTGCGACGATTTGGCACCCCGCTGTCGTTTCTTCAGTTGGAGCAGACCCATACGAAGTGGATGGTCCAGATATTTGCACGGCGTGTGAATTGTACGTCAAAGAAAACCTGAAACTGGCCCTCATCCAATTGCGATCGACCATCAACAGGAGACTTGCAACAAGATTTTTTGCAGACTTGAAAACTTCACTGTTGCAGTATAGATTTAAGAATGTGATAATATTAACGAGCTCTTTTGACTATGAAATGCACGTGATCAGCAGCAACAAATTTTATTATATTAGCAATCGAGAAATTGGGGAAGTTATGAAGGGTATTGATGTTAAGCCCAAAGAAGCGGAGTTTAATGGAAAATATCTTGTCCATGGGTCAGGTTTTGCTGTTAAAATGTACGAAAGTTTGGAAGAGAGTTTAGAATGTGTAATGTTAATTAAATATGTGTCTGAAGGAGATAATAGACCAGATGCTATTACCACTTTAGAGACACTAAGTAAATTTGTTGACAATCTTAAAACTTTCAATTTAAAAAGTGTTAAATTTCCCAGTTCTTGGAACTGTGTTTTTGGTGGTCCACCACCTTTGGGTATATATTAAGTGAATTTTTATGGTGTATTGTTAAAAAAATATATTTTCAATATTGAAACAAAACCATAGTTATTATACATCTCCCTTACAAATACATACACTTCACTCTTCTTTAGGTGACAACTTAATTTTTGTGTGAATCAGAGTTGCATTGAACTTTGTAATATTTCTAAGTGTTTGATTATCACGGATTACCTAAAAGAAACCAATTTATGAAATCATTATAATTGATCTATGAACTCACATCTACTAATTGGTCACACATAAGTATTAAATCATCCAAAATTTCCATGTTCTCTGGCAACGTTAACAATAACAATGTTTTTGCAAAAACATTATTAACTTTAACTCTGGGTTTACCATCAATCAGTTGACTACATATTTTCAAAGCAAGATCACTCTGAATTTGTAATCCCTGCAATAAACGTATTAAATCAGGCACATTAATCAGTAATCCATACCCTTGGTGACATCTGACAGAGGGTAATCATAAACTTGATAATATTTTCTATGTTGACATCGGATAAAGCGCTTGTTTTAGGGGCATAAATTAAAGTTTTTATCGTACTTAATACAGCATCTCCAATGTAAGTGTGGCAACTGGGCAACGATGGAAGTGCATTAAGCGTGAAACCAATAAATTGTTTTAGACTTTCGTTATCTACAATAAAGATGGTAATAAAGGAAAAAGGTGAAACATCAGATAAACCTGTTGCTGGGTTCGCCCATTTTAATATAATCCTTGATAAGAGGGACGACGACGTGACTCTGTTATGCAGCAGTAATATGCAGATGCCTTTCGTGGTGATTTCTTGGATTTGAGGATCCTAAATGATGAAATAATTATTATATTTTGAGAAAGTTTCAAATATTTTGAGTTTACCATCCCTCAAAAACCAATGGTATTGGCGCTTCTACGATCATGCGCGTTGGAAGAAAACATAACCTGACTTTGTTTTCGTTTTATGAATTACCAAATTATTAATGTAATGATTTAAAAATGTTAGAAATTTCATTGTGACATGGGTTGGAATTAATTAGGGTGTTGGCTGAGTACTGCTGTAGCTCCACTAACATGGTTGGGTGTGCAGCACCCAACTGCAATCACAGTTCTCGGCATGGAATTTATAAATTTTATAGATTTCCAGCAGATGTTGAACGCAGGAAATTGTGGATTAAAAACTGCAAAAGAGAGAACTGGTGGCCGACTCCTAACAACGCCTTATGTAATGTTAGTGTCGCTGTTTAAAATACTTTTTAAAAAGGCCGCTGTTACACAAAAAATCAATTTTAGGTGCATTTTGAAGAAAGTCAGTTCGAGCAGAATCGCCTTGATGGATGGGTTAAACTGAAGCCCAATGCTGTTCCCACGCTTTTTGATATTCCGACTGAACAAATTTCACCAAAAGACAATTTTGAGATAAAAACTCTAAAATCTGATGTAAGAGACCATTTTTTAAGTTAGTTTTTT
>QDEB01005730.1:555-14621 GCA_004193795.1 Asbolus verrucosus | reverse complement strand
AAGTATCAAATAAAGAGAATTAGAAATTTCAAAAATATGTTTTTCTGATGTAAATCTATTTTTTGACAAATTTTCATAAAAACCCAAAAAGCGTTATGCTGAATTGTAGTTTCGACGATATTTTGAGGACTACTCAATCACAACGAAATTTTGTATACAGTTGTGTACAGTTTAAGCATTGACACCGAAAATAAAAGTTTCTGGTCTTTTTGAACCCGATTTTTGACATAAGTATTACGAAAATATGTTTTTCAAATTTGTTCTCCTTTTGAATGTCTCTTAAAATTTTGAAAACCAGTTGACTGAATGTATCAAAATGTTGTTTAATGTTAACACCAATAACAAAATCGTTTACTATTTTAAAAAGCATTGGATAAAAAGAATTAAGAATTTTAAAAATGTACTTTTCTGATGTAAATCTATTTTTTGACCAATTTTCACAAAAACCCAAAAAGCTCATGTCGAGCGTTATGCTGAATTGTAGTTTCGACGATATTTTGAGGACTATTCAATCACAACGAAATTTTGTATGCAGTTGTATATAGCTTAAGCATTGACACCGAAAATAAAAATCTCTGGTCTATTTCAAGCTGATTTTTGACATAAATGTTACGAAAATATGTTTTTCAAATTTGTTCTCCTTTTGAATGTCTCTTAAAATTTTGCAAACCAGTTGACTCAATGTATCGAAATATTGTTTAACGTTAACACCAACAACAAAATCGTTTGTTATTTTTATCAAGTATCAATAAAGAGAATTAAGAATTTCAAAAACGTAAATCAACTTTTTGACCAACTTCCACAAAAACCCAAAAAGCTCATGTTGAGTGTTATTGAATTGTAGTTTCGACGATATTTTGAGGACTACTTAATCACAACGAAATTTTGTGTGCAGCTTATGTTAGTACCAGAAATTAGTTAACGTTTTTGTTAAAACATTTGAAACCCACTGTGCAAGGAATGTTACTCTGACGTTGCAAAACGTTTTAAAACAACTTACTTAATAAACGTTGTTGATGTAAGGTATTTTTAATGTAACATGCAGGCTATTCGATAAGCAAAAGATAACATTGTCTGATTGCGTTGTTGTATAAATCCAAATGACGTTAGTAGAAGTTGGCTGAGCGGACGTAAGACAATTACGTTTTCGCGTATTCCAACCAACGTTTAAATAACGTTGTTGCGACAATATTTTTGGCCGAAAACGCCAAAAGTTCGTTTTCGGCGCCTCTGTCTCTCGAGAACTGCCATTCGGTTTTCGGACCGTTGACGACCGATTAAACCGATGAAAGAGAAGTGTCGTCCCGAGCCGTGGAAGCGAATCGAACTTCGGTTTGCTCACGCAAGATGACCTCGCGAGCGAGCACCGAAAACAGTTTCGGTGGTCGCGAACGGCCGGAGAAGAGGCGATTCGCGGCCCGGATCCTCCCCGTGGCCGACCGCCTCCCCGGCGGCGGGCCCGCGGCGAGGGGCGCACCTGCGCATCGACAAATCCGTCGCCTCCGGCGGCCGGAGAGCGACGACGACGGCTTTCATTCATAGCTGCCACCGGCAGCCCGAACAAGGACGCAGGGGAGATTCCGAAAGCGAGAAGGCGACATAACCTGTTACGTAAAACAAGGACGGCGGTCCGGGTGCGAGAGAGAAGGTCGCAGGAGATTCCGGTCGTTAGACGAAGAGCCGGCTTGTAGGAAATTCCGTCGCGATGGACAGAGACGGAGGCGTTCGGGCGATCCCGACGGCGGATTCAACAAACGCGGCTATATTTAGACGGTGATAGCGCGCCCCGGCCCCGCGGGGGGCGACGATTTCGCGAAGAACGTCCGTCATCGTCGCGCACGTAAGCGCCGCCGTTCGTTCGCCATCGCCTGACCGTTGGCGATTGATCGCGGTCGGCGGCGGCACACGCGAACGTGTTCCAGCGCCGCCGTTAGACTTTGTTCCGATCGCGTGTTCGCGCGGGACGGAGAGCGAGATGTTTAGAAGGAGAGAGCGCGCCGTGTGGAACGGCGAGGTGAATCCAACCGAAGAGAGAGACGGTCGCTGAAACAGGTTTGAAAGTTTTCGAGGAAAGAGGTAGAATAACAAATAGCTCGGCGCGGGAGTGGGACGGGGCGAGGGCGATCCCCGCGCGTCAGAAGGAAAGAGACCGCTGGCACGGCGAGGAGAGTGAGAAGTGTCTTAGTCATTGTGTTCGAGCGACAGAGACGGACAGAGTAAACATGGCGCCGAGCGAGCCACCATATCATATTTAGTGTGTATTGTACACGCAGTATCTGCAGATTTAACCGGAATTCGTCGGGACTCCGTCAGACAGTGCGAACCCCAGGACGCCGCCGCGATGGGCGCCGGATCCCGCGCCTGAGGCAGTGGTGCCACCCCGTGGATTTCGCGAAGATCGCGCGTGTGAGCAGTGCCATGTGAGGACGTGGGCGAGCCGCCGCCTCCCGAAGGGTAAGTCCGCTCCGGAAGGGCCCCAGGGCGCCCTCGGGCCAGCTTTTTGCACGTAGTGTACCCTGGCGCCGCTGCGACTATCGCTTTGGCGTCATACGCTGTCTGTCTCGAGCCGACGAGCGTTGCCCCTCGTCCCGCACCACAGATTCCTTCCACATGTCCACCAGCTCTGACGTCCGCCGGTTCGGGCGCCAGATGCTCTCTCGCCGTGCCCGCGGATGCGCCACCGAAATTCGGCCGTTGATGCGGCCGCTCTTGCGCCGAGTCCGGCCCGGAGTGCGCTCCCGAAGGCGCCGATGTCAAGTCCGAGGACGTTTTTCTCTTGTTGCGCCAGACGGCGGTCGAAAGTTCGGAAAGCGCCGACACCTGGCTTGCGTAATTCCGGCGGGGGCCGTCGGAGTGCGAAATGCCGTCGGAAGGCGATGCGGGTCAAGGCCGGGGGCTGTTTGGGGTTGGCACGAGCGGGGTTTTCTCGCGGCACCGGCGAGGAGATGGGTGCCCGACTGGGGATCCGAATGAGAGATTACGGCGAAATGCGTCAGCTGGAGTGCAATCGCCGCAATCTAATCCCGATCGATTAAAATGTGAAAAATGGTGCGATTTCACCAGCTCGAAACGTGCCAGTGGAATGCCGATGAGATTCCGCGTGATTTTGGCCGCAGTCTATCGCGAAAGAGTTGTCGAGTCATGATTTTTCAGTGAATTACTCACGTTTTTGATAAACTCCAAATTTGTGAGCGCCATTTGTTCGCTCCACTTAAATCGATGTGGAGTTTTTGTCTCATGCTTCTATGAAAAAGGGGGTTTCCGCTTGTTTTTTTGTGTTTTTTGTCGCTACTTCCTTGCTGCGAGGACTCTTTCAGAAGGCGATGCCGTTGGAGATTTCAAAAATTTCGAAAAATCCTCCTCTGATGTGTAAAAAATGTAGACATTATTAGGAATTACCCACTGAAATGGAAACCAAGAAAAACCCAAAACATTCCTAAACTTTTTTGTCAAAACGCGGGGAATTACGAAGGGGAATTGCCGATCGGCCGTCGATTTCGACTTTCGAATTGTTTCGAAATGAAGCGAAATTGAGCTACCAAAAATCGAGGTACATTTTTGCGAGTTTTGCCGAGCTGCGTATGTAAGACAGGTTTTCGGAAATTGACACCTAACGCAGAGTTAAGGCAGTTGTGATAATTTACGAAATAAAAATTGACAAATCCGCACACCTTTCAGTTCAACATTTTTTGGCCGAAATCGTGAAAAGAGATTTTATGTGAATCATGGATTTGTAAAAACTTGTTCGATTTAAAGAGACATGGCAGACGTTTCTTGAACGTAAAATTTTTACGGAAATGACTTTTTCTCAGAAATACGATTTACGACAGGTAGACGGTTTGTGGTGGTCAAAATGTTAGCGTTAAAGTTGTAAATACTCATTCATCCGTTCTATTCGATTCATAACGAAAATTCAGTGTAAGAAGGCCACCATCCACTTTAACGGTACATTGGCTGCGTTGCCGATTGTAGTACGAGCAGAAAAGCACTATTATTTTAAAAGACCGCATTTGAGCCAGTTTGGCAACAGTGCATGCTGTTCCGTCGAATACTGAAATTAAATCGTGAATACTGTCAGGTTTTTGACCAACAATTAGGGTGAAACTAATTATAATCTCATAAGATGTGTACCAGGTTCTTTTACCCCAATAAAAAGAGGTGCAAAAAATGAGCCATACCTTTTTGAAGGCACGTCTTGTGTTCAATCGCATTGTCTTCAATTCTTCCATTTTTTTTCCAAAAGTGACCAAAGAGCCGAAATTAATTTTAGAAAATATTTCGATCCAATTATTGTCGATTTTTTAGTGAAAAATAATTATTATGGAATGATGATAAAATATAATGAAACTGGTGGGTTATCACCATTTTAAGCCAAGAAACCCAAATTTAAATCGACAGAAACAGATTTTGAAGTTGGAAATCATCAAAAAATTCCAGTGAAATATCATTCCAAATCTTACATTGAAACATAAAAATTTCATTTGACTTGGAATAGAATAAATTAAATGCAAATGCGTCCGCTAACACAGATCGACAATATAAATTGTTTAGTGTTAGGTGCCAAAAAAATTTAATTAACATCTGTATATTTTTGCACATATAATATGTTAGATAATATTTACAAATACAAAGTTTCATCCATCAAGAAGTAATAACATGTGTACGTTGTATTATCATTTTCAGAGTATGATCAAAACTGTGGAAGAAACGCGTGACAAATAACGTTTCTCTTTGTTAATACTCAAAAATCAAAATATTTTTGACTAATTTGTTTCGATTATTTCATTAAATTAATGAAAACAAATTTTGTGGTCGGAAGTTCAGTAAGAGTTATCAGTTTACAATCGTAAAAGTTGTTGGCGGTTACCACAAGAGCTTGATTTCGACGAAAAACTCATGAGATCGACTGCATGTTCTGAGAGTGGTTGCCCAATGTGGTGTATAATCAGTTTTGTATTATTGCAGTAATCAGCTTGATTGCAGCAACCGCAATGTTCTCATGTTAATCTGATAGTTAATTTGAGGCTCTATAATTAAGGGAGTCGGCAGATGACAAATCAGTTGGTAAGAAATGATCGATTTTTGCTCAATTGATACATTGTGGTAAATTTTAACCTTGTTCCTTCGTTTTTGCTGTATTTTTTGGTTTTGTTTCTTATTGCTTCTTTACCATATCTTTCTTTTTCATATTGAACGAAATTTGGTCATTATAAGCGTAAATCGTCTCTATAACAACCCCTGAAACATCGTTAAATGTCAATTCATTGTGACCTTACGAATTTTATTCAGTTCAGATGAAAATACAAAATAAAATGTCCAAGCAACATCTAATTCTTGGTTTAATACTTAAATNNGTGATCATATAATTTATGCTGCTGAAACTTTTTCGTAATTGTTTAAATTGCGCACAATTGGTAATTACGTTTTTTATAATACCTAACAGAACAGAGCAACTTCCTTTGTTTTGGCGGAAATGACCTCAGCTTTCTTATTTTGAATACAACCTGCTTGCGTATTAATTCTTATGTATTATTTATAATTTTTTAATCAAATTCTCGGGGACTAGTGGCTAAAATCCCATTCTCAATTTCCACGTTTAAAGCCATAAACATCGCTCATCGGCCGGCTGATGGTCCACCAAACGGCACAATTAATGTCAAGTCCGAGGCCGGATTTCCATTCGGCATCCAAATTTTAACTTTACTGCACCAGCGGCGCACGATGTTAACGACCATTGCATCCCAGGGGTCATTTCGCCGCCGTAGATGCGCGTTAGGGCGAGCCGGATGTTACACTCGTAAAATTTCGAAATCCGACACCTGTCTTCGATGATGCGCCCGTTAGGTCCGCGAAAATTGTCGAAAACACGCGCGAATTAAACGCAGCTGTAATTAGACAGTCAGGTGTATCCCAATGTGGGTCAAGGTCGATTATCGGGGCGGAGGGAAGGGGGGATATTTATATTTCGGTAGCTCTTTGTCGCACGCAACTAAATCGGGTGGGTATGGTGTCCGTTGCGTCGTACACTTCCTCGTAATTCTACGCACCTTCCAGTAACTGGTTTCTCTGTTTTGTTGAAATTCCAAGAATATTGTGAGAAAATTGAAAACAAAAGCCAATCTCGGTAATTATTGTTGGATAAGGATGTTGTAAATGTATTTTATGGTCGGCGGTGAAACTAAATTGGTCGTTTTAACAGCTTCGGTGTTGTGACTTCAAAGGCGTGATGTCATTCGTACACAACACATAATGAATCAGTTTGAATTCCCAGTAGGACCGGGTGGTTTACTGGGAAAATGCAATAACAATGTATGGCGGTGTTCGTTTTGTTGTTTTTCCTTTTCGGAAAGGTTTGTTCAACTCTCGCTTGTCAAAATGTAAATTTTTTTACTTTTTATCAGTACCCAACGACATTATTTGCCGGTCATCCTGTATATGAATTTATCATCATGTTTTATAATAACAGTCAAATGTCATCGATTTTTGTTGAATTGGTCTGATATGAAGTCGTAATTACTTTTATCGATAAAGTTAAGGTCGGGATACTGTGCAACCTAGAAATGGAGTTCATATTGTTTTCTGGAAAATATACAGCTTAAAGGGGTGAATTTTCACGCATTTCTATGGACCATGCCAAAATTTCGACTTGAAGAATAATTTTGGAAAAAAATTGTTTACTCATTGCGCGTATGTGAATTTCATTTTACGCAGTAATATAGTGACTTATGTCGAAATATTATTTCTAACCTTTTTAAGAAAACTTCAGATTCAGTAATTGGTCTTCTTATCTTCAAATTGAATCGAATAATTAGTAAACATGATGTAAATTGAAACAATAAACAATGTACTAATGAATAATTTAATGAAACAATTGAGCTTATCATTATCATGAGATCAATCGATGAACGGTTAATCGAATGACTATAAATAAAAGAATAACTGACCATAGTTGCGATTTAGAAATGCCTTCTGAGAAAGACCACTTGTTTATTTAGTGAATCACGAGTCTACGTTTCGTCCATTATTGTGGCCACTTCGGACCACGGCTCAGAGAATAAAGTTCAGGGTCTTCAAGTGGTAAACAAACGAAACAAGCGACGATAAGTTGTGATTGTATCATTTTTCCATTCTCTTGCCCAGAATCACTGAGATAGATTGTAGCGTTAGACACAAAAAATGTGAGGTTCTATCATTGACCCCGAGAAAATCTAACGCACAATGAAATTTTTGAAGTATGAGATCATGATAGAAATAGAAATGAAATAAAATTCGAAACTGTTAATTGAGGTTATGTCGCTTGTACGTCAAAATGTATGTTTCGGATAGACCTTCCAGACGGAAGTTCAAATTGAAATTACAGTTTTGAGTCTGAACCAATTTAACTTTAATGAAGTGTAACTCTTATCGTTATTTTCTGCGAACGAGGTATTTCCTTGAACATTAAAGAATTGCCGTGACCAATCAGCCGTCGCGATCTGAAAGCGCGAAATTCGAAATGAGTGGCAAGACCTTATTGGTCGTTTGGAGGCAGAATGCGCTTAAAAAGCGAGTGAAAGGTCTTCCAAACAATACAGAAATAGTTATGATGCCGCCGATTTAATGACATCATGCTTTGACGGTGTCATTTCCATTATTGCAAGAAATGGCATCCTGTGCAACAAGGCCGCGGATAAAATGGCGAAGACGTATTTATCCGACCCTGTTTCCATCCAATTTATTCAGAAGCGAGCCCCGATCCAGACCAGACGGTTTTCATTATTCGGAATAAATTGTCTCCGGAGCATTTCCTCCGGCGGTCAACACACCATAAAAAAATACTCAATCATAACAGCCGTTTCAAGGAAAAATGAGTAATTCTGCGTAATGACAAGGAGCAGGATGTACTCCGCATTAGAATCAACTTATCACAGTGCAGTCGCAATTACCATTCACACTCGCTGGAGTGGCCAGATCTAATTCGACGTCGTCAGCAGTGATTCACTCGAATTTTTTAATTAATTCGTTAAGGTTACGTGCGCACATCGCACCGAGATGTCGCCACCGCTCCTCCGCCGGTCCAGGTGGTTATTTATGTCCTTATTGCGTTGTTCTGGCGAAACTCCGACCGCTTCCACGAGTCGACGTCTAAAATCCGGGAATTTCTATTATGTCAATGTCTATTTTTAAAAATTTTTTTGAACGATGCGTCGGAGGAGAAGTTGTTGTTTATTTTCGGATTTGCAAGAACACAGATGCCCCAAATATTTCGCACGCTCGAATTTAGGTTGCGCTCGGAAAATACCCGAACAGAGGCGGAGGTTTTGTCATCTCGCGGTTAATTGCGAGATCAGCTGGTTCGGCCTTCCAGGAACCATTTAAATAATAAACAACCTGTGCAGCGACGAATCATCGCTCCAGACCGCATCGGTGACGTAAGGTTGTAACAAGAAGAACCGAATTTTTTCGGACGAACTCATTTGGGCGTGTTTGACCGATGCTGTTTACATAACCGTGAAATTTCTTAGCAGGTTCGTCGAAAATCGGATCGACACACAATCTCGACTCCGCGAGCCGTGATAAGGGAGCTGCAGATGATAACATAAACATAACATCTACTTTTTGGTGCCAAAATACGGAACTTATCTAATCGGGATTGTTTTTTATTATTCATGGCAGCTGTCATTAGGTTTGTTATTACGGATTCATTTATTTACAATGCAACAGAAGAGTGGAACTTTTCGATCGAGGAAACAGGAAATCGCGTTCCAATCAGCGTTAGATAAGAATTTGTTGACTTATGTTTGTGTATGAATCTGATTTCGAGCGCTTTCGAACGCTCTCGTGGGTCAAAATCGCTGATTAAAACCGTATCGCCCAAGGGGTGGTTTACCCTAACTGTATTATTAAGCTGATAGGAACCTCGCCTGGGTATCTATTATTTAAGAGGCTTTCTGCCGCAACATAGATTTTGTGCCTCGAAATCGGGCCAGATTAGATTGCAAGCTTATGCGAGCGTATCAGCGTAGTTATTTCAGAACGATAAGAAGATGTCAGCGAGGACTTTAGCCGTCATGTTTTTTTTAATCTCTAGTCCGTGATGCAAATACTCGGTTTCTGTTTCGGCAAAAATTTTGATCGGCCAGCCGCGACCTTTCAGTTGGTTGCCACGTCGAGGATAGACTCGGAGGCGAGCGGGCATTTAAATCGCCAGCGAAACTTCACACCGAGTGTTTGCATTTCAAAAATGTGTCAACTCATTATTTACAATGGAATGCGAATTCATCTCGGTACAGTCTGAAGTGGTTTTATCTCTTAAATCGGCCAAGTGTGACAGCGATTCAGATAAGGGCAGAAACGTGATTCGTCGAAAACATTTTCGACTTGGAGATTCCGTATCGAGTTTCGATTTCCCTTGGACAAACACACGGACGAGTGGCGTCCAGTTACCACCCCTTCCGATCATTTCCGTCTCCGAGGCGGCCAAGATGACTCGCTTAAGCGGAAATCCGACCCGATTTCGGCCGTTTTTCGACCATGGGAAATCCCGACTGGCCGAGCGGCCTTGAAGGCTGTCCATTTGGTGGCTGTCGACGTAATAACGGACGTAAATAAAAATCAGGTGCCGAGGCTAGGGGCAGGTAGCGCCCTCCCCCTCCCCCGACACGTAAGAAATCGAATCATCCGAGTTCCGAGAAAAGGCAACGAGCTCGTACCTGGCTTTTCTACGAAATCCCCGCTTCTGATCGGATTCCGAGAACGGCAGATGCTAGTCCTACCGGGAGTTGCTAATTCGCTTTCGAGAATTTCAACAGAAAGTACACGAAAAAGATTCGGAGTTGTTGAGCATCTGTGTTGTTGTTTTTTATCATCTATGGTTTATCTGGCGGCAGTCGTTTATGGGGCTGGTTTGTGTTGTGAGTTTCGTGGAATTGGAGTCGGTATCAAAAGCTCTTCTGTGTGTCACGAATACGGGGAAACACCGTCAGTTATCGGCGTTTCGCAAATCGGTTTGATGGAGCAAAGATCAGGATTCGTGGTAGCGTTTGATTTGGCTTTTGCGATTCGGATAGGTCGCAGCTTAAACCGCATTATTTAGATAAGTGTCCTACGCAAAAAAAGTCGCTCGTAAGCAAGGACAAATTTAAGCCGTTATCACAAGCAACATAAAGGAAATTTTAATAATAATTTACGATTTATTCACAGTATCTCTTATCATTCCTTATCAGTTATGGTGTAAATGAGTCAGAGAGCGCGTTGTGTTGCTCTCTGCTCCTCGATCTGTTATTTTGTTGTAGAATTTTTCGTTCGATAATCATCGTGTTTGTTTTGTCATGGCCGTGTCTGATACGATTGTCGTTTTCAGTTAACACACAGCGATGGAAAACAGTGGCGACAGTTATCTGCACAAGAAATTCAAGAAACAGCTGAGTGTCGAACCGAGATCTTCCTACCATGAGAGGGAGAGCAAGAGTGGAGTCGTGGACTCGCGTGAAGAAAAAAGGCCGAGACAGGGCGAGTGTAATAAAGTAACGGATAATCAAACACGAAAAGACAATAACGAAAGTGTGCCAAACCAGAGTACAAATCAAAATAGTTCTCTCTCATCGCAAAACAGTAACTTTTCCAAGTCTTCCATATCAGTAGAGGAGTGTACAGCGAATTTACAATCTTCGAACTCGTGCATATCATTTGTAGATTCGAAAAATTGGAACAATTCGAAACCTAGTTTTGATACGGAACCAACAAACCCAGCAGTCAGCACGTCTTCCATTTTAGATAATTTATATAACAAACAGAGCTACGTAAAGCCGGAGGACGTATCCTCGCACGGCGCCCCGGAGAAAAGGGACCACGAAGAGGGCGCGGAGAAATCCGACCCCCAGCCGCTCCCCGACAAGGCTTCCGGGGGCAAGTACGTCTGTCCCTACTGCAACCTGGTGTGCTCGAAGCCCAGCGTCCTGCAGAAGCACATCCGTGCCCACACGAACGAACGGCCTTATCCGTGCAACAGTTGCGGTTTCAGTTTCAAGACGCGCTCGAACCTCTACAAGCATTGCCGGTCGAGGACGCACGCCAACAGAGTCATGGGCAACAAGGTCCAGGAGAGCCACAACGAAGCGCTGCCGGAGCTGCCGCTCGAGCCCAGGAGCCCGCAGTGCAACGACAGCAACACCAACGACGACAGAAGCGACAAGATCGCGCAAGACCTAAAGGCCAAGCCTTACAAACCGCGCTTCCACACGGCCGCCAAGCTCTTCAACTCGATCACCAAAGAAAACATACAGGAAGACAAGGCCGAAGATAAACACAATCTGTTATCGGATCACATTAACGAGATCATCAACAAGAACAACTCCATCGTCAATTCCAGCGATCCCTATCTGTTGAAGAAGAGGTCGAGCGAGGTCTTGGAGAACCACAACGAACACGTGCCGCGCCACGTCGCCGACATCCTCTACGTCAAGAACAGCGCGGACGAACCCCTCAACCTCTCCAGCAAGAATCGGAAGAGATGCATGAGCGAGGTCGTCGAACCGGTGGCCCAGAAGAGCCTGATCAAAGAGCTCCTCCTCAAGAATCTCAACTCGGACATGCAGTGTCCCCACTGCAAGATGATCTTCCAAACGGTCACCGAGCTGGAGTTGCACAAATTGAGGAGTTGCAAGGGCTTCGTCAAACCGGGCGCCAAATACAGCAGAAGCAGCTCGGTGAACGTCGCCTCGATCCTCACCCAGAACAAGAACGCTTTCGACAACATCCCCCACTTGCAGAACGCCGTGTTCCCGTTGAAATCGCCGGGGCCGTTTTTGGGCAAAACTCGGTTAGTTGAGAGCGACAAAAGCAAATCTTTCTCCTTCGACGACGGGCTTCCCGCTGCTTTCCCGCCACCTACGCCCAGCGAGAGATACTTGCTGTCGCCCCTCACCCTCCCCAGTGAAAAAGAGAAGAAGCCGCCGGTCAGGCTGTTCGGGGGCGAAGTCAAGATCACCCACACCACGGGCGAGACGAAGAGCTTCAAAATCGACAACAAAGATGGCGACAAATTCGACGGGAGTTTCGTGGAGTACGGCGGGAAAGTGAGCGAGAACCGCGTGGTGAAGTCGGGGTTGCAATCAGGCGGTACCGTTTTGACCAACAAGGCCAATTACTCGAAACCAGACTCGCTGGGATCAAGTCAAGATGTGATAAGAGTGTACGAGAACACTCCAGTTTCGCCAAGCATCGACATATCCAATTTGGGCAAGCCACAGATCAATTTCAGCAGACAGACAGACGTGTACGCTCGAAATTCGTCGGATTCTGTGATCCGGTCCCAAGTGGACCAGTTGGGTAGCGCCAATGTTTCATACAAATACACAAATATCATGGATTTTAGCCAGAAAGCTGTCAAACTCCTCACTCCCAATTTGAAACAACCCAACCTCGCAGTACCCGGAGTCCCCGTCCCCAACAAGTTCACCTTCCCGACTTTCAACGACGAGAGCAAAATCGTCGATTTGGAGAAGAAGAGCGAGACCGATCTGCCGCAGAACCTCACCACCCAGAAGATCTTCCAGCCGAAGATGATCACCGGCCAACCCCCGAATTTGTACAACCCCATGAAGTTGTTGGTGAACGGCAAAGTGGTGAGGTACGTGCCGGGAATCCCGGGACCGGTAGCGGCAGCAGACGAACCCCTGGACATGGCGTACGGCAGCGGCGTCATAAGCACCAGTCGGCCGGTCGCAAGGCCCGCGGTCAAACCGGAACCCAAAATCGTCCAGAACCCGCCGAAGTCTCCGAAGATGGAGACGTTGGAGGTGAAGACCGACTTCCCTTTCAAAGTCGCCGATTTGAAATCGCCGAAACCGAGCGAGAAGTCCCCGGTTAAAATTAGCGAGATGAAACCGAGCTTCGGCGAGGCGAAAAAGTTCGCACGTCCGAACAGCTTGGCGCTGAAGCCGACCACGGCGTCCCTGAAGCAGCACCATGGGCTCACCCCCACCATGTTCAATCAGATTTTGATCAGCCCCGACACCCCCAGGGTGGCGAAGAAGTACGTCCAGCAGTTCCTGCACGGCAACTATTTCAGTTATTTGGGTTTGAAATGCTCCACCAAGCCGGTCTACTGCACCTTGAACAAGACTCAACCCTTCTATGTGCCGCATTTCAAAAAGCTGAGCATGTACTCGGAGTGGCGTCAGCAGGACACGAAGACTGAAAAGCTGTTCGTGAGCGGCTACGACTCGAGGCAGAAGCACCAGAGGTACACGACGGCGGGCAAAACAACGGCCGACCTGGTGGTACATTCGAGCTACAAGGTGAGTACCACGACTCGATGGAAAACTGTAGAGTGCATTTAAAATATCGGTTCCAAGTCCGACGTTACGCGTTTCCGGTAGTTATATTTACTCGCTTGTTGTTCAGATCCATTGACGTAACAATTATTTACGATTTGTTTTCCAGTTTGTGGTTTCGGAATCTTCGGCGGGTTCGGAAAAAAACGAAGACCAGCAAAAGTCCGCCACCATTCTCGGAGGCTACGAGTGCAACGAAGACTACACCTACATCCGGGGTAGAGGTGAGATTGTCGCCGGAGAAGGCCCACCCTTAACTGAACTTTTTCGTTGTTTTAAGGGCGGGGGCGGTACGTTTGCGACCAATGCGGGATCAGATGCAAGAAGCCTTCCATGCTTAAGAAACATATCAGGACGCATTCAAACGATCGTCCCTACACTTGCAACCATTGCAACTTCAGGTGTGTGATCTGAATCGGGTGTTGACTTGTTGAACTGATGGCCAAGGCCGCTGATCGGGATGTTTTCATTTCAGTTTTAAGACCAAGGGGAATCTGACCAAGCACATGAAGAGCAAGGCGCACACCAAGAACTACGCGGCCAGCGGGTCGGGCTCCTCCACGCAGCAGAGCGGCACGCAGAGTTCCGACTCGGAAACGGAAGACAGCGGGATGGACAGCAGCGGTGAGTCGGACTATTTCGGATTCGCGCGTCATCCCTTTGATTTTTAAAAATAAAACGGTATTTTCGTAACGTACAGGTGTCTAATTTATTACACTCATGTAAATACAGTCGCTTGGAAAAATATAC
>QDEB01005694.1:0-10568 GCA_004193795.1 Asbolus verrucosus | reverse complement strand
CAAAATTTAAACTCGATAGGTCAAACCGTTCTCACGCTATCGGTGTGATGTCCTAGAGGACCAGCGAGCGAGCTAGCGAGCGAGTCACATGGACAAGATCAATAGCGCTTCTCGCTAATGCTCGTGCCCTAAAATATCCATAGCATACAACAAACTAATCAAAGCATACGTAACAGACAGACAATTCGAAGTGCATCACAACGAATACAAATCTAGCATAGACCACTTCTTTACAACATACACATCGCAGACCTACCCAAAACAGGAGGAGTTATGAACTCAATATACGCAGATGACACAGCACTGTTTGTTATCGCAATCAACACACCCAAACTGGAGCAACATGGAAAAATTGCAATAAACACAGAAAAAAGCGATGCAATATTTTTTACACACAGAAAAAGAAAGTTCAGAGGACTCCCGACAAAAACCAGATAACTGAATAATCAGGATGTATATCCTGATTATTATTATTATTATATAAACAAAATACCTAGGAATTACACTAGATTAAAAAATGACTTTTAGAAAACATATTAACAGCACATGCAAGAAAGTCAAAGAAATCAAGGCGCAGCTGCACTGTTTGTTAAACAGAAAAAGCAAACAGAAGAAAATAAAATAAAAATGTACAAAACAATAATAAGACCAGTGACATATGCAGCCCCATGCTGGCTGCGGGCCTTAGAGCCACAAATAAAAAAAACTGCAAGTAATTCAAAATAAAACACTAAGACAAAGCATCAATGTATCCAGATACATAACAAACCAACACATCACAGAGAAACAAACCAGGAACCAATCATGGACCATCTGAAAAAAATAACAGCAAACACGTACGAAAAAATGAAAAGTCACTAAAACCAATAAATTCGACGCACCACCGAATACGACGAAACAAAAAACAGGAGATACAAGAAACCAAAAATGAGACTGCTAAACTAAACACACACTGGTAAAATCAAAAATCAACTAGGAGAAAAATAAATAGAAAAAATTGGAAAAACATGATTGTGGAAGAATGAAGTTAAATTTTCGCACCACAGCAAAACAAAATACAATGGCCAGAGAAGAGAGTGAGTGTTAAGGAGTCTCTTGGAAATTGCCAAGCTCTCCTTCATACGAGGACTTCTCCGAAGACAACAATCGTAGGAAAGTGCACGATCTGCTGTTCTATCCTCTTCCCCGACCACCCTGGAAAGTGCCGGGCGGTCCTTCTCCTCACAACCGCCGAAGAGGATATCGTGATCGTAGGAAAGTGTCCGGTCATTGTAATGCTCTTCCCCAGAAACGACACGTCCGTGAGCCAGACGGATGTTCAAGACACCGACAACGAGGACGAACCGACAAACGACGAGGAACAGCGCGACAAAATAACGAGTCATGTTGATCACGTCACAAAATTAAAAGAAATTTTCGATTTGGTACGGATCAAGCTGGCCGAAGCTCATCAGAGCCAGAAGAAACACTACGATCTGAGAGGAAGAAATTAGATTTGCCACATGGGAGAACGCGTCATGAAAAGAGAACATCATCTCTTCTCCGCTGTGAGAGGTTTTGCGGTCAAACTTGCTCCGAAATACTCCGGTCCTTACACCATCTCCAAAGTCTACGTTTTAACTGACGAGCTTCCGGCCGACGCCTGAAAAATATCCATGTTAAAAACCTAAAACCCTACCATTAACTCATTATAGCAAATGGACCGAACACCTGAGAGAATGCTGGACGCAGACGAAATCTCCGGGTTGCTCGCCATGCGGTTGATGGCTCGTCCAGGGGAAGATAGGCCTTTCCATTGGATCAGCCTGGATACTTCCCTACTGCTGGAGACGCCTCCTCCGTGGACACCCCCACCGGCTTAGCCACTGCCCCCAACGCCGATCCTCCCGCTACCTGTAACACCGGGTAAAGATTTGCCCGACAAAATACGGGCGACCTTCACTCAACTATTTGGGGAGTCCCCACAACCCACCACTCCGAAGCGGAAGTGTAAAGTCCATATCCCATTGTGGAAGCTGCGACCCCCAGGTTCGACGAGACGACAAAGAATGGCCATCTCCGATCCGGTCCACACGAAGGGACATCGTTGGATAACCCTTCCAACCGCACCGAAGACCGCCAGCATACATGGAATTTCTCGCCTGTATTGAGGCGAGAGCATGTAGTTTTTAAGTTTAATTTTGTAAATACGTTTTGGGGAATAGGGTTAGGGTTATTTTGGTTAAATTTAAGTTAGACTTAAGAATGGGAATTATTTTGTTAGGGAAAAACAATTCCACGAAGGAATTCTTGGACACGCGCATTACTCCCTACTGCCCAAATCCCACTCTACCGAAGTGTATAAAACACCGACTGGTTGCTAGCCCAGACAAGAGCGTGCCGGCTCGGCTTATTTGCTCCACACTCGTAGAGGTAAACCACCCGCTCCCTACATCCCGACTGCTCGGCTTTTCCGCCACCAAGGAAGTGGCATCTGCATTGTTAGAAATTTATTTGATTTTTGGTGCATCAGTTATTCTCCACTCAGATAATGGCTGGGAATTCGTAAACTATATTATAACAGAATTGCACGCTATGTGGAATGGTGTAAAAATTGTTCATGGTAAACCACGGCATAGCCAGAGTCAAGGCTCCATTGAAGGAGCTGAGAAGGATGTGGAAGAAATGTTGGCTTGCATGGCTTTCCTAAAATCGAACATCAGATCGGCTCTCGGTACTCAAATTCAATACAATTTCAAAAAAATCAAACTCTTCATTCAAGTGTGTATTTTAATAAACAATACCGGTACCATTCAGTAAAATTATTAACTATTTTTAGGAATAGGCAGATCGCCCTATGAAGCTATGTTTGCTTATTCAGCCAAGGTTAGTTTCAAATCTTGGAGTATTCCACAAGATGAAATTCATAATATCAATTCAGAAGACGATATTGCAGGCTCATTACAAGATAATGAAGAGAATGCGGATGACGTACTATTAGAGAAAAAGTTGGATAACGAAAATAAGATAAAAGTGGACGCTTGACAGAAAATGGATATGGGGAAAATGTTATAGTTGAAGTGGCTGAAGACGTCAACATTCACAATCTGAATTATTCTGGTAAGGTCCTCTTAAATTGTGCCTAACGGTAGTCTCAATAATGATTGAAGTTTCTTTCCAGAACTTAATGTGATCATGGCATATGCTTTTTGCTCCAAGGAATTTTTTCGCGAAAATTTCAGTCAATATGGATTATGTACAACTTGTGTTCAACAAGACAGCACAATAAGTGCATGAAAATGGTCAAGAGATTGTTTCGAACAACAAGAAAAGAAAATGATGAGATTGTCTTACGAGAAATTTTCTGAAGTTGATATTGGAACAACTGTTCGCGTTCTAATCCCTGATGTAGATCGGATTTGAGGTACTTCCAGAAACATTTTAGCAGTAATTAGTGTTAAAGAAGATAATTTACATAAGCTAAGTAAGGTTTACATCTACCATCGTTTCTATTCTAGCACTAATTTATTAATTTCAGTTACTATCAATGGAATATTGAAACACAGATACACGCGTGCGGAATTTAATCCCTGCAAAGAGAATTTGTTAAAATTGGACAACATACCTGATAAGAGAAAAAGAGATAAGCCTGAGAAGCCTCTGCGGGCAATAACATATTAGGGAAGCAAGGTTACAAACGATGTCAATGCAAATCTAAATGTAGCAATAAAAAATGTGCTTGTCGCAACACCAGTTTAATGTGTAATTCTAAGTATCACGGAAGTCTACCTTGCAGTAACAAGAACGCGCAATAAACTTAAACTTATTTCCATCTCGATTTTCAGAAGTATTGTTAATATTTCAATACGTATAAGTAAAATAATAAGTAATAAATAATTAATGTTCATTTATTCAAATTGTTTTCAGAAGTAATTCCGAGCAGGACATAGAATCAGATGAAGAGGAAGTGAACCATAACTCTAACAACCTCAGTTACATCGATAAGGATGGCACTAGATGGAAAAAGCATTCTCACCAAACAAAACGAGTGAAAACAAGAACAGAAAATTGGACCAAGTAATGAAACCAAATGCTTGAAAACTCCTTTAGAAATTTGCTCTTACTTTTTCCTGACGAAATTATAAACAACATAGTAGAGTTTACTAACAAAATAATTCAAGAAATCTTACCAAATTTTTGTCGGGAAAGAGATGCAAAATCTAACAAATTTTAGTGAAATTCGTGCATTGATCGGTTTGCTGTATTTAGCAGGAAAATATCGGGGCAACCATTCGAATCTAGATGATTTCTGGAAATCAGACGGTACTGGAATTGAAATTTTTTGTTTGGTAATGTCTCTAAGATTTAGATTCCTGATGAGAATGACAAGTTAGCAGCGATTCGGGAAATATTTGATCTTTTTGTCTTGCAATGCGTAAAAAGGTTATCATCATTCTGCTTCTGTTACAATTGACGAAATGCTAATAGGCTTCCGCGGAAAATGTAGTTTTCGTCAATACATTTCTTCGAAACCCAATAAATATGGGTTGAAAATTTTTAGCACGGCAGACTCTAAGATGTATTACACTAGCAAAATGGAGGGTTATGTGGGAACCAAACCTGAAGGTCCTTACAAATTATCAAATAGTCCCCAAGATGTTGTACTAAGACTATTAGAACACATTGGTGGATCAAACCGAAATATTACTATGGATAATTGATTCATAAGTGTAAAGCTTTTTGAAACATTGTTAAATGAATACAAAGTAACAGCTGTAGAAACAATTATAAAAAATAAACGAGAACTGCCTCTAGAGTTTACAAAGCCTGTTCAACGTCCAAATCATACTAGCATGTTTGGATTCAATCAAAAACTCACCTTAGTATCGTATATACCGAAGAAAAAATTAAATGTGCTCTTGATGTCTACTATGCAACACCATGACGACATTGATGAAGAAACTGAGAATCTACAGAAGCATACATTGATACCAAAGGTGGTGT
Source organism: Asbolus verrucosus (assembly GCA_004193795.1). Lineage (NCBI taxonomy): Eukaryota > Metazoa > Arthropoda > Insecta > Coleoptera > Tenebrionidae > Asbolus > Asbolus verrucosus. The sequence goes on along the minus strand of QDEB01005694.1, from coordinate 5,585 downwards.
TGATGTAGTTGATAAACTAAGTGCAAACTATAACTGTGCGAGGAATACACGTAGATGGCTTGTAGCAATCTCTTATTCAATGTTAAACATCGCAGGTATTAATTCGCAAATAATTCACCTAGCGAACAATGTAGACACAAGATGGTCCAGAAGAGTATTTTTGCAAAATTTGGATTTTAGTTTAATGATACCACATTTACGTATTCGTTTTTCTATTCAAAATTTACCAAGAAATTTAAGACTTAGAATTGTCGAAATTGTCGGAGAAGAGGGATCGGAAAAAATGGTAAACATACCAGAAAGAAGAGGAAGCGGACGATGTGCATTCTGCGATGGAAAGAAAAATAGAAAAACGCGGTATCGCTGCCACAGAGTGGAGTCTTTATGTGTTTGGAGCATGTAACAATAATTTGTAACCCATGTAAGGAAAATAGTAACACAATGACAGAATAAACATCAAGAATAAGAAATATGTATTTTGGTTTTGTTTTTTAATAAAAAGTTGTTTATTTGCTCGAAGATTTTTCATTTGACAGGAAAACTAAATTTTACAGTCTCTGAACTAGGATAAAGATAGCAACCAACAGAAGGGTCAAAAATTTATAGTCTAAGACATAAAACAAAAAAATCGGTCTCAGGGACCGACGCAACCAAACTTGTTTAAAAAAGTCATGCAACCACTCGTGGGGTTAAATTTGTTCCAGTAACAAGCGAACGTTTAAACTCATTTAAGCAAATTTTAACTGCGCTCCAAATATCATTTTCTGAAGAAAATTTAGCAATACATGTCTTAATTAACATATATCACTCTTATCATAATACTGGAAAATAAATTAACCCTTCATTAGTCGCTCTCGGTGTGTGAGACCGACAAGGTACATACTATTTGTTAATATGGCCGCTCGGGCTTCACAGGTTTTGCTCGTCTAGGTACCTATAGATTGGCTTCTTGAACGTTAGTATGAAAGGGCTAGCTAGTGAGTGTGATCCGAAGCGATTGAACTTGCTTAATTTTGAATTACTACATCGCAAGCGACAGACAGGTATGGTTCGATAAATTATTTTTGATTTAATAAACTTTTGTAGTTAAGTTATTGTAGATATGTTCTCTTATGAAGAAGATCAACAGCAACTGCAACAATTGTGGGACCTATGCGGTTCTGATAAGGAAGAAGTTCCTGACGATGATGAAAGTGTTGATGAGGAAGATTATGTTGAAGAAAGAGACAATGGAAGCGAATCTGAACAGTATATAATCGATAATGAAAATGAGGAAGTGGAAGAACGGAATGAACATAAATTAGTTTTTATCGGGAAAGATAAAACAACAAAATGGAAGAAAGTATGCGCCACAAAATCTATTAGAACTAGAAAAGAAAATTATGTGATTCGTCTACCAATGGCACGACTACCAACAAGATCTCTGAAAACGCCCGTGAAAATATGGAGTTACTTCATAACAGATGAAATGTTTGATAGCAAAAAGTAAGCAATATTAACAAATTTATCGATTCTGTGAAAGAAAGGTTTACACGATAGAGACGCGCGAAATACTGATTTGTTGGAGATAAAAGCTTTCATAGGACTTCTGTATTATGCAGCTATTTTGAAAACAAATCATTTGAACGCCGATGATCTCTAGAAAACAGACGAAAGTGGTGTTGAAATTTTTCGCCTGACAATATCTTCATCTCGCTTCCGGTTTCTACTAAGATGTATTAGAATAGATGATAAAACAACTCGTGCAGAATGTGCAAAGTTGGAGAAACTTGCCCTGATACGAGACTTTTTCAGTAAGTTTGTTGAGAACTGCAAAACTGGATACAGTTTGTCTGAATATGTAACGGTCGACGAAAAACTAGAGGCGTTCAAGGGTCGCTGTAGCTTCCGCCAGTACATACCTTCAAAACCAAACAAGTATGGCATAAAGATTTTTGTACTGGTAGATGCGAAAATAATGTATACTTCCAACATGGAAGTATACAACAACCCGAAGGACCTTTTCGCACAAGTAACAGTCCAGATGCGGTTGTACAAAGACTTTGTGACCATGTATATGACTCTGGTCGGAATTTGACAATTGATAACTGGTTTACTAGTATTGGTCTCGTAGGTACATCATATTCAAAAAATATCTCAGTGATTGGTACCATACGGAAAAATAAGCGGGAACTGCCAGTCGAGTTCACAAAACCAACTCATCCTGTCAACTCAAGCATGTTTGGATTTAAAAAGAATTCAACCATAGTATCTTACATTCCAAAGAAAAATAAAAATGTGATTTTGGTATCGTCACTACATCATGATGACAACATTGATCAGGCCAGGGGTAAACCAGAAATCATAACCACATACAATCAAATGAAGTGCAGGGTTGACGTCGTTGATCAGCTTTGTTCCAATTATAATTGCGCTAGAAGTACTAGGCGGTGGCCCATGGTAGTCTTCTATAACATTTTAAATGTTGCTGGGATTAATTCAATGGTCATTCATACGTGCAACAATCCCAACTCTAACATGAAAAGGCGAGTTTTTTTGCAGTCTTGCATATGAACCGATAAAACCTTACTTACAAGTCCGGATTATGATACAGAATCTTCCAGCAACTATAAAAACACGCATTCGTGAGATTTGTGGGCAGGAGCAACCTGAAAATCAAGCTGTGGAAAGAAGAGATGGGCGTTGCATCTTTTACAGTACTAAGAAAAACAGATGTACCCGATTCTTTTGTGTAAACTGCAACAAATACATGTGGCTCGAGCATTTGCGAAAGCTGCAAGAATAGTACCTTTGGCAATGAATAATAACTTTTTTCTTTGTAATATTCTTTGATAAATATGTTTTTGCAAAGTTTTTTTAAGTAGTATTGTATTACACGTGTTACTTTTCTAATAAAGTTTTTTCTAAACTCCTGTAAAAATCCCGGCTTTTACTTTTGTTTTGGCTATTTTTGTATCAGTGTATATGTGTTGATGCATAATTGTGTGCGTGCGTGCGTGCGTGCGTGCGTGTGTGCGTGCGTGCGTTTTCTAGGCATTGGTGTCACAGACCGAAGCGACTGAACGTGTGTTAAAATTTCTAGCGACTAATGAAGAGTTAAGTAAGTGTTGGTATTTATACTTGCATCAGATTATTGTAACAGTTAATTTTTAAGACTTTGTTTCGGATTAATATGCAAACATTGTGATCGATGCTTATGAGTTATAGCGATAATGTCGTCATCCAGTCGACCATGTTAAGTACAAACTAATTATGCACGGACAGGACAATCATCACTGACATAACCAATTCCGAGCCAAGATGGCTCGGAAGCGCCGAGCTCTGGTAATGACGCATATGGCCGGCTGTTAACTACATGACCAATTTACTATATTGTCCGTAACAAATACACTACCTAAAAAGACCTCTTGTAAATATTCATACATACATACTTACACAGCTATGTAAATTGCCTTATTTTTTTCTCAAAAACTTGTTATACATGTACAAAAATATCGATTTCTCTAATTCAGATTAAAAACAGTAATTTCTTAACCCTTTAACGTTTTGTGGCTAAATATATAGCCACGGGCCGTAAAAGTTAAATGTCTATTTCAATTTCAATAAAAATGAGCCTTACGTACATTATTTTGTCTGCTAAATACATTGTGGTGGATCCTAAAGCATCCACCAGATCCAGACGTTCCCCCTCCAGGTCTGATGTGGCAAAGCAAATAGCCACAAAGCATTCTCAACAGTGTACAAGTTTTTTAAGCTGATCTGTTTATTTTTTTTATGAAAAATAAGTGATAGATTCTAAAAACTTTTGTGAGGTTTATAATTGATACTATCTAAGGTATGTACAGAATTATTAGCATATTTATATTTTATGGCGCTACGAAGATTCATGTGTTTTCAGGAAGCTAACCTAACATTTTTGCATCATGGGTACTTTATATAAAATTTCTACATTTGAAAACATGGATCCGGAAACTGTATTTGATCAACTTGAGGACATGTCTGACAATTAAGCCCATAATTCAGATGAAGGTGGTAATAGCAATACAGATGATCAAGTATGTTACGAAAATGCGTCCAATTGTGGCAGTACAACACGCAGTAATTCGGATTGCAATACACCGTCAACATCGGCAACTGCGGGTATATCAATTACACGATCAAGAGTTAGTGGTACTAAGAGACAAATAGTCGATTGTCAATGTCAATTGGATTTTTCGGAAGAATTTGAAGAAGATTCCGATGATTCAGTTGCAGATCCTGACTATATTGTAGAAAAATGTAGCGCAAATCGATCAGATATGAATATGTTGATTGACGATTATTTTACCAGCAGTGATGATAATGCTCAGGATATTGTTGACAATAATCCTAACAACATTGTCGATGCTGTACATACTAATAATAACCAAAACAATGTTCCAAGGCGTATATGTATGACTTTCAAAAAATTACAACAGCTCCCTCTGTTTATACAAATTATGTTTTTGAAAGTAACTACGGGCCTACATTTCTTGCACACGACAAAGTCCCGCTGGATGTGTTTGACAGATTTTTTAGCAATGAGATTGTAGAGCATATCGTACAGCAATGTAATTTGTATGCTCAGCAAAAAGGCTCAAACTTAAATCTGGAAGTAAATGAACTAAAAGCCTTTATCGGCATCCTTTAATTATGAGCATACATAAATTGCCTACGTTCAGACTATACTGGTCTTCAAACGAAAATTTTCCTGTACATTGAATTGCAAATATAATGAGTTTGAAACGTTTTTTGTGCATTTTGCGCTACTTACATGTCAATGATAACACTAAGATACCAGGAAGAGAATCAAAAGATTTCGATAAACTATTCAAAATAAGGCTGGTGATTACATTTCTCAACGAAAAATTTCGTGAGAATTTTAATCTAATTTAACAATAGATGAGAGCACGGTTGGCTTCAAGGGTTGTACATGCCACTGAAGCCAACGAAGAATTGTTCTACAATTATCTACAAGTTCCCAACAAAAAGGATATTGCTTGTATTTCGATAACTTCTTTAGTGGCATGGATTTGCTATCAGACTTACTAGAAAAAAAACACCTTTGCTTGTGATACTTTTCGTACTAATTGTAAACACTATCCTAAAACACTGTTAGTTGAAGATAGTTGAAGAATTAGTTAGTTAGTTAGTTAGTTAATTAGTTAGTTAGTTGAAGAATGGAATCAGGAGAAAGTGACTGCGCTATTAGTGGAGGCATTTCTGTTTGCAAGTGGGCTGATCGAGGAAAAAAAAGTGTTGTGGTTGTCAGTTCATTGCATGATCTAAGTATTATAACAAAAGTCTTGATGACCAATGCAATTAGAAAACGAGAACCAGTGAACTGCCCTCAACCAATTTCCGATTACAACTAGTACATGGGTGGTGTCGACAGATTTGATCAACTGATGGCACCATATTCAACTGTGTAAGAACATAATTGTTTAAGAGTAAATAAATTAACGCGATCTACATTATAGTAAACTCTATGGGTTCTAGGCAAAGTAAAACCGTTAGAAAGAGCCGTTACACGTGTTCCTCATCCACCCCCATTAAACTTTTCACAA
>QDEB01005650.1:0-10842 GCA_004193795.1 Asbolus verrucosus | reverse complement strand
TAATATGAACTCGTGTGAACCTAACGTTCACAGGCCCAGAACATATACATTGTAAAAATTCAAAAGCAGCAAAATCTTATATAAATTCAGTGAGAAACTCAAATGTATGTTTAGGCACCATGGCATCAGACTTATATTGACATAACGAAATTTTCATTAATAAAAATATTAATTAATAAATGTCAGTCTTCATTTGAAGTTGTTGGTATGGGATCATTCTCAACATTTGTCTACGTACCACTGCCTTTGGGTACTTAACAGCATAATTTGTTTATGCCTACTCGATGTTATTGTAACTGTAATATTGTGATCAGCCACAATCCGTGCTTCATAAGTTATTACTCACAGCCCGTGAGTAATGAAGAGCTCATCAAGAAACGCACAATAATGAATGTAACGTTTGGGTCGTATTTTATACACAGTCAAAAAAGTGACAGATGACAGATACGTTTCATATTGCTTTGAAGTTTATTTGTTAGGTTAGTGTGTGAATGACAATGCGCACACGTCATTTGTATGGTTGNNCTCGTTATAATTTAACAGGAGTGGAAAAAAGATAATTTTGTAATGTTATGAAAGAAACAACATTTATGCTTTATATTTATTTATTTACTTATGCGTCTTGACTGTGCTATATATATATTTTAAAATAGCAGCCACAACGACTGGCTTTTTTTTGTAGAAAAATGGTCTAAAACTGACCCAGCTCCATAAAAAAAATACTGTTGACTCTTACGCTTTCACTGGTGTTTAAAGATATCAAACTACATTAATAAGTGGTAAATAAGGTGCTCGTTGTAAAATAAAGGTACCCACATCCACTTAAAAAAAAACAGTGAAGTGTTCTATTTCAAACCAACCATACGTTCTGAAATTTCCCACAATTTCTTGGCTTTATCCTCATCCCTAGCCCCACAATATGGTTTAACAGGTTTGCAATCTTCAAAGTGTTGTCCATTGTATTCTTCTATCCCATCTTCTAAAGATAAATAAATACTGGTTTGAGCACCCTCTTCGGCGGTCTAAAATATTTTTTATTTGGTAAAATTCGATTCAACGTACGAATTTAAGAGACCAGTTTATCATATGGTGGACAGTGCACAGTTTTCTCAATATAGGTTGTCGATACTTAGTTAGTATGCATCACATAAGATATTGAATATTTTTCACCACCACCAAATATTGATCAACAAGTCTCCTGCACCTACATTCAGACGATCAATTCTTTCAAGGCAATGTATAAAATTGCATGTTTAATAGAGTCAACTATTTCCTTCAAAAAAGTTAATCATCTATCTGTAGATTTACAGAAGATAGGTAATTAAGATAATGTTCATACTTTGAAGCATTTTGATGCAATGTAATTTAAAACATTGGAAAATCGTTGAAAATCTGTATGAACAACACCCGGATGGAGAGAATACGTAGTAACCCCGCTTCCTTGCAATCTCCTGGCCAATTCTTGAGTAAAATAAATATTACATAATTTGGTTTTATTGTACATGTTGAAATCGCCAGTGTGTTTGTTAAGTTCGTCAAGATTCAAATTAGAAATTAACTTGGCGAGAACTGAAGATACATTGATTACGCGACTGGGTGCCGACTGCTTCAGTAAATCTGGAAGTGAGATTATGAGAAAGTTTTTATTTTCTGTCCACCGCATACCCAAAAGCAAATTCGTTAAGAGAAACGGCGAAAAATAGTTAACCGCCATTTCCAACTGAAGACCATCGGGTGTTAACCGATCCGGTAAATTAGCGGCTCCCGCATTGTTAACCAATATGTCCAGTCTATCTTCAGTCGAATTAATATTTTTTGCGAACTCTCTCACTGAATCTAGAGATTCCAAATCGAGATGTTTGAAAAGAACATTTTCGTTACCAGTCAAGGCCGCGATTTGGTCACGAGCTTGTATGGCCTTTTCTTGGTTTCTGCAGGCGAGTATAACACGGCAACCACGTTTTGCAAATTCTAGAGCCGTTTCATACCCAATACCTACACACATGTTCATGTTTGGTGGTTGTTGTACAAAAAAATGCTTTACCTGTATTGGATCCAGTAACAATGGCAGTTTTACCAATCAAACACTTGGAACTTTTGCAAAAGTTGACCATTTTGATTTAACTAAGTAAGTACACTGTTGAAACGGTTCGTTTTATGTGGACTTGAAACTGAGTAATGGAAAAATCAATTTTCTGAGAAAAAACAATAAAAGCGCTGGTCATCGTTGACGTCATAATTGGACGCAGCTAGCAAAAAGTGGTCTCATGTAATAAGTTGCAAGAAAATATCTGGTTAGAGTAAATATTATATGTTCAATTGACATTCGCAATGTCAGCGAATTAATTATTAAATTTTTAAAGATTTGCCTCAATATACGCAAATATATATGACTTTTAATTTGGTTACAAACCACGGGCGTGAAAGTGGCATCTGCAAAGCTGTCCTTAAAGGTTATAATAATAATGCCACAGAATATAATGTAAACAATTATCCTGCTATCCTGCTAATAGCCAGTACACGATCGGATCACAAGATGGCGACACAAAATTTCTGATGTATTTTCGTCCACTTGGGAATACTGAATTTTTCAACTGATGAATGAATATGATCGTTGCTACTGTGCGCTTTGAGATGATATTTATTTCTTTATTTTATTTTTTGTTTTGATTTTGCTTCATCTTTGCTTTTTAAACTTACGTGAGCAATATTGTTCAGAACTAATTGCAATGTCGTATCGTTATACACTGCTTTATATTGTCGTTACAAGTTTACAAGGAAAAATTGTAACTGCTGTAACCACACGTCAGTCATGCATTCACTATTCATTCATTCATACAGCATGAAGTTGAAGTAAATTTATAAAAGAATATAGCATCAAGTGAATTCCAAAATAATTTGCCGCTTTATAGTGGGCTATCAACGCTGTCAGTTGTCACATTTATCATTGTAATGTTGTTCTTTTGGCTTTTATCTATTAAATTATTTTTTTACCTTTTCGATTATTTGTTAAAATTCAAGAGTCTTTAAAGACTACATTCATTTAACGATTGTGCCGTCAAAGTGAGATGTTTGTTAAAAGTAAAAACATTATTTGTAGAAAGCGGCAAATCCCAACGAGTACTAAATTCCAATGGTCACTTGATGTTCTTTTACAGACACCCAGTAAAATTTTCGATTTGGAACATATTACATATTGTATTTTTTAAAGAANNCCAAGTTTTTTTTTATTAACTTTTTTCTTTCTTCAACTTCGTCATTGGTTTTTGTACATTCATATTCCATAGTGGAAACAGTAGAACATTCTTACAAGTGTTATTAAATTAACAAACTTGGAATGTACCGCAAACAGTACCTTCAGTAATTTTTCTTAATTTGCTGCACGCTCAGTTTAACCTGAACTCCAAACATAAAATTAATCAGAAAATTTAAAAATAGCGAGTTATCTATTGTTTATGTACTTTTTCTTTTCAAAGAAGCTGTAATGATCAATAATGGGAAACGATACAGCGTCAACTGTAACAAATATTTCCAAGAAGAAACGTTATTTCTTTTTAAAAAATCTTGTTAAGTTTTAGTTTTCACAAATATTACGTCAAAATTGAAATGGATTTTTCGTTTCTTGAATATAACGCTTAAAAGTTAAAATTTTATGGAACCTGGACCTTATGTACATATGAACTTCAAAACAACATTTTGCAGTTAACAGTTAACAATGTTAACGATAATCCTGAAGCGACTGTTTTCTCAAACTCTTGAAGATTGTCATCTGGAAGTGACCTAGGAACTTTTGGAGATTTTGGACAAGTGGGAGGTTTGTAGGAATGTGGAAAGTCTTAAAACAATAAAAGACGTTAATTTAAAAAAATCATTTACTCATCAAACCTACCACTTGGCTCTTTTACCCCAGTCTTTTGGCGTCCAATGCAGACACTTTGGGTCTATGCGAACTACACGAGTTTCCATCGCCTTTTTGTGACTTTGCATAATCTCCTGATTCAATGTTATTATATATTGTCCCTTGTAGTAATTAATTAAATTTAAATTTTGAAGCGTTGATATTACGTCCTCTTTTTTAATACTCGTTAATTCACAGATTTCACTGCCGAGAAGCACAACATCATGCCTTTATCAATAAATGGAGAGTAACTTACTTGATGGTTATTTGAGGTTTCTCATTATCGCCCACGGGTTTCATGGAGATCAGGATTTCTAAAATTGTCTGCGCCCAATAGCTTCTATATGACAATAATCCTAAATCAGATAGAGGTTTCTCCGGTGATCCAGTTTTACCCTCAAATTTTGATAATTCATAACCTTGAATTATACATTTGTTACTTTTCCAAAATTTAACCAACCGTCACTTACTAAATTCTATCAACAATTTTCCATATCCTTTCCTTTGATATGGTGGCATTGTCAAAATACACGCTACATTGTAATCTTCCGTAGATTCTTTTTCTTTAGAAAAATACCCAACAATATGAAAACCTCGACTGTCGAAAATCGTCATGACATAAAATAAAAATGGGTCTGTATCATAATATAGCGTTTTATGATCCAAAAACAGTTTTGCCAACAGGCACAAATTCTGTGCATAAACTTTATTTTTCCTTCCGTCAATTTCGAAAAACGAAACGTTCTCTTTTCTATAAATTTCATTTCCTGGCGGGTGCCTTAAGTTACATTTGACTAAATGACGTTCGAGGCATTTTCGACTTTTCTTGTACTTCAGACAGAATTCGCATATATAAATACAACTTAAATTAACCATTTCCTGTTAAAATCACGCCATTAAAAGTACGAATAAAACCAAATCCAAACTACCTGCGGATAAGGGGCGAAATACCAAGGTTTAATCCGATGTTTTCCTAATTCAATGAGATCTATGTTTTTCATGCGAGTGATAATGTCATCATGATGAGACACCATGCTGCCGGACTGCCGAGGTCCCGGAGGTACTTGAGTGGGGCCATCTTGAGAATCCTCGCTTTCTAACGACGGCCCCTTTCGTTTTCTGTTGATGCGTTTTTGTAGCGCTGCCGCTAAAACGGCGCTCCCATTAACTAATTCTGAACCGGCAACCGGACTTGATGGTCTAAAAATCAGCATGTCATTAAAATAATATTTATAACGGCGACTGTACCTTGAAACTGAACCTATCGGGCCACCGCCACCAATGTGTATTTTTTTCGGCGTGGATACGCCGGTGTTACTTCCCCCATCTCGTCTGGGAAAATGAACTTTGCGTGTGTCCAACGATTCTTCCGTAACCCACTCATCGAGTCGTTTATTGACTGAGGAGTATATAACGATTATCGACTATGAAATTTATTGTACTAATAAAAACTCACAATCTACGTAATGGACATAGTAACACTTTGAACCCTGTACATCCTTAATACTGATAATTTCCGCTAGGGCTGCAATTTCTGTTATAAAAAGTGTGCCGGTCTGGTTATGTTTCAGTACTTACGCCAGTCTGATGTCCCATTCATGTGAACAGGCAATCTGCATCCTTCCACCAAGGAAGACTGAAAAATGAGGTTATGTTGACAAAATTGAAATTGCTTTTTTCGACGTTCTACTCACCACAGAATCGCAAATTGTGCTATCATCTATTTCTTCCATTTCGACTTTCATCGATTCTGGTTGTATTTTACGCTTTTTCAAAGAAAAATTAAACTAATGTTTAACTACACACACCATAGCCTGCGCTCCCAATATCACTATCATGCAGTTTCCATAATGTTCAAGATCCATAATGTTTTTTCTTGTACATTTCCACGGAGGAATCTCGTGGTACTAGCCTTGTGACTTATTAAATTGCAAACACGCAGTGCTAATTTATTTGTACAACTTAACGGAATCGTTTATAAATTTCATAAAAAATGTGACAATTTATATTGCATTTCATCTGAAAAAACGTGATAAAAATGAGTTGATGGCACAAAAATAAAGTGATAAAATTTGAACTTTAGTTGTTTAATTACAAGATTCTAATCAAAGGCTAATAGTTCAAAAGAAGTTATCAAGAAACGAGCAGAAATATTCAAATCATGCTCCCATTAGCCTCAGTCCATCACTAAGCAGTCGCTTTGTAGCATCATCTCGGGCGCAAAATGGAGAATTACACTTCCGACAGCAGTGATAGTGACAGCAACGGCAGTAAAGTGTTGGATTTCGCGTATTTACTGTTGGATCCTGAAACAGTAGAAGAAAATTTAGAGAATTTGAGTGCGGATTCCAGAAGAACAGAAGATGTAGAAAGTATCATTTTGCACCACAATCAGTTGACGGTGTTGCCAAAAAACATAGCGAAGTTTTCAAACGTGAGGGTTTTGGACATAAGCAACAACGGTCTAACAGTGCTGCCAGATATTTTCGAAGGATGCCGCCTGACAACTCTAATAGTCAAAAATAATTCCTTGAAAAACGATTCTTTACCAAAAGCTTTCACAGTAAGTCCTGCTTTAAGAGAACTGAATCTGAGCGGGAATCTCTTTGATCAGTTCCCGGAGCAACTCTTCGATTTCGTCAGTCTGAAATACCTGTATTTGGGTGGCAATAAAATAAGGGCAATTTCAAAAAACATATGGAAATTAAATAGGTAAGTTCTCGAGTTCTTAATGATAAATTAGCCATGGTGCTTGCTGCAGTCTTCAAATTTTGTCTTTGGGTGGCAACCAGTTGGTGGAAGTACCGACAACAGTGGGCCAGCTCAAACAGCTTCAGGCGCTGGTCCTTTGCGACAACATGATAGAAAGCTTACCTTCGAACATCGCAAATCTGCACAACCTGAAGTCGCTGCTGTTGCACAGAAACAAACTAAGAACGCTCCCACCCGAGATCGTAGCCTTGAAGAATCTAACTGAGGTAACTTACCTGCTGTGTTTTTCCCCTGACGGAGATGAATGCTTTTAGTTAAGTTTGCGCGACAATCCCCTGGTGGTGCGCTTCGTTAGCAACATAAAACACAACACGGCCAGTCTGAAAGAGCTGTCCGCACGAGTGATCAAACTCCATGAGATAGCGATAGAAAGAGGGGAAATCCCGGCCACTTTGATCACCTACCTGGCTTCCGGTCATCACTGCGTCAACCCCAACTGCAAAGGTGAGCTGTCGCATCTTTTTGAACCTTTCGTAAACGACTGTTTGGTAGGTGTGTTCTTCAACAACAGAGTGGAACATGTGAAATTCGTGGATTTTTGCGGGAAGTACCGGATTCCGCTGTTGCAATATCTGTGTTCGGCCAAGTGCGTGACGGAAGGCGACGAAGATCTGCGACCGCTGCGGCCGTATTTGATGAAAAAAGTATTGTTGGGTTGAATTACAAACAATAAAATTTTTAATATTTTCTTTATATTTTAAATATTCATGTATATATTGCATATTCCAGTGTCAAGTTTACATACAATAAGCAAGAGATATATACAGCATAAAACATTGAGCTGAAAAAAATGTCTAATTTAAAATCCGCCATAAATATTATATTCTTCTAAATAAAATTACATAGTATTAGGGACTTACTAAGAATAGCAGAACCGCTATGGAGGACCAACCAAACATAACCTGGTTATATGTCTCGCAATTGTTTTTGATCAGGAAATGTAGGCTCGTTAACATGTTGTAAAAGCTTATTTACAAATTTACACTAGTTTGCCGAAATAGTGAACGATTTCTTCAAGAAGTTACCTGCACATTGAGCGGGCCTTAGGAGTATATTTGGTTGTCCAGAATGAAAATTTACTGACGCATAAAACCGAAGCAACCATTTCGATTTTGTGTCTAGAGAAGCTGTGCAGGAAGTATGATAATTTCGTCTACGTTATTACGATTTTCCAAGGCAATGACGACAGCCCTATTGACGCGTAAATGTGAAGCAATTTTGAAAATTTTATAGTGCTTTGCTAGGTTTCATTTCCTTAAATGGATAGAGCTTCGGTTATTGCCTTCAAAATTCTTCTAAAATTTCCATTATTTACAATTGCTTCAGTTCGCTAGTTGATGCTACACATGACAACATGAAGGAAAAATGCTGCCGCAAGGATTTGGTACCAGAAAGGGCGCACTTTTAGTTCATGATACAACAATGAAAGTGCATTCATAGAATGCATACTCTAACACAAAGCAGTTTTTTTTTTAATTTTTCAATCTCACTTGGTAGAGAAATAGAGAACAATAATTCAATGGATTTTCCAAGTTACTTCAAAACTAAGTTGCATAAATTAAATCTAGAAGTGATTCCGACTAATTCGGGGCGCACCCGAATTTAAACTAAATTGAACTAATTCATTTAAAAAAGGTTTTAAAATATTTTTGATATGTTGTATTTTTTACTTGACTTTCTACTCTAGAGCATTTGTATCTAATAATCACAAAATATATAGATAATGATGTCATTTAAACAAGATATTTACATAACAAATATATTATATTAAATATTAATTATAAATACATGCCTGCAATAGGGAGATAGACGTTCAGAAAGACTAATTTCCGGGTTAGTTTCACGCTTGAGTGACTTCGTGACGGCGATCATGAAAACTAACCAATACAATCATAAATACTACTAGCGTAGAAGTCATCAAATGTAAATTTCAGACATTTTTTGCGGTCACCTCCGCCAATCAGCAACGGAGATCTCTGCAACCCCGCCCTTCCACCAGATATAAAAAAGACCGATCAAGTCGACTGAGATCTGTTAAAATTAGGGGTGATTAAACCGGGGTTGCGCAAGCGAGACCGCCTCCGTCTGACTGAATGCCAGAAAACCGGGTTAAAATGTCTAAAAATTCCAATCGTTAGCAATTAAGGTACAAGCACACCCAGACAAGTGCAGTTATTCTGATGGGGTATGGAAATGAAGAAGTCCACTGTTAATATTTTATATAATTTATTTTCATTTTGTAAACATCGAAATTTGAGTAACTGTCGATATAACATTAAATATTGCATTTGATTGGTGATGACAGAGAAAGGAGAGTGTGCTTTTACCTTAAATTAAATTGTTATCAATTTGGCTATGTCAAAATAACACACTTTGCACATATTATTCAATAGATTTCTCTTTTTTTTTTTGCATTAAAAAATAACTCCAAACCGTAGACAGTGCACATCTATGGAAACTAATAATAATTGTCCTAGTTTCTTGGAGGCGTGTTGAGAAATGTTAACGCATTGCACTTCGTAAGCTAGTACGACCATTAGGATAATTCTACGATGTATTGTTTCACTCAATTTTTTTTCTAAAGCGTAAGCTAGAAGTACACAATATTTCAAGATTAAATATCTTTCTCTTTGTATACTCGTATCGTATTCACACCAACTGATTTAACTCTACGGTCCAGGATATTATCTCAATGTCAGGTTGTTATACAATTACTACTTACATACCAAAACGAATAACCTTAAATAATTAACACCAAATGATTTGCGTAAGTAAATTATGTTAAAACCACTAATCATATAACGATGAAAATCACCAGTAAAAGATCTACGTTATTAATAACTTATTTTTTTGTTTTAAAACTATACGAACTGATTGATATCCGATAATACAAATATGCTCCAAAATATCATTGAAAAATCTGCATCAACTTTTAGGAAAGAACCTTAATTAAATTCCAACTAAATCTACTTAAAAATATACAATTTTACATTTAAGAATCATTCTTTTTTATGTATAAATAATATGTACATATATTCTGATAGGTGCGACACCAGATTTTTCAATATACTTCAAATGAAATAGTTACACAACGAAACAAAATTTGTAAAAATAAACGCGATAAAACAAGTGGGCATTATCAATGCCTTCTACAAACAATTAATCAAATTCTGTACAAACGCACGTATATTAAATATAGTACAGCTGTCCCAATCAACAATCTCACACAGATCGCTTACTAAATTATAAGGGAGAGGTGGGGCGGGCGAGGCGAGCCCGCCTGTGGGGCTCGCTCGGCCCGGGAGGATTGAACTACTTAAGGTATTCCGGCGGCGGTCGCCTGAACCGGAGTCGCCGTCGCGTCCGTCGGATCCGTCGCTCCTGATGAGGCGGCGCCGTCCTGGGGGCTATTCGTGGCCTCCTGGACCCCTCGCGGCACCAATATGGGATTCAGTGTCGGTTGAATGCTTAACTCTGCAACGGAGACGGGCTCGTGTTATTTACTCATCGACGGACCTTCTGTTTGTTCACCTTGCTCCGTGAAATTAAATAAGGGAGGCAATTCTTTGCTGGTCGGCAGGCGAGTGGTAGGGTCCCGGAGCTCGTTGAAGAATGCGTGCGCGCAAGCCTGCAATGGACTGATCCGCGACGACGGAGTGTATTCCAGCAGTCTCGCCACCAGCTCGATCGCTTCTGGGGGGGTCCGTGCCCGGAACACCTATCGACAAACATTTAAAAACACTCTTTAATAACAATCGCTTATTGTTGATAGCGCTATCGACTTGAAATATTTACTCTTTGACGAGCACACCAAGTTATGTAACACGTTGCATCATTCTGTTTTGTTTTGTTTTTGTGTACAATGAAATATTATTGTTTTCTTCAATCTGCTGTTTGAACTACAAAACAGAGCAGTGTCAAGGTTGTAACTTTGTACACTCTGTCAACGACAATTACAAATTTAGATGATCCACACTGAAAAATGAATTTTTTCTTTCATCAATTCACACTTCCATTCAAAAATCGATTCACTTTATTCTTTCTACATACGATTAATTAACCACAACAAACTTTCCTTTATTCGTAAAGTAAACTCAAGAGCATAACTATACTTTTGCAGAATTTATCTACTTAATGTTGAGACAATTATTCGTCGGTTTAAAAAACATTAA
>QDEB01005564.1:0-10873 GCA_004193795.1 Asbolus verrucosus | reverse complement strand
TTCACACGTTATAAAAGCACTAAGTAATGGAACGATTGAGCTAGATAAATTTTACAACATTTATCTGTCATTCATAAAACAACAGAATACCTCCATTTGAAATGCAGGCAACTACTCGATTTTTGTGATGATGTTTTGGTTCGCAATAAAGTAGAAGAAAAAAATGATTTGAGCTACTAGTGGTGGAAAAAATAGTACATAAACCACGGTAGAGAAGACTATTATAGCTTCGGCACCTTAAATCCCTCGCCGCGGCTCGGGATTTAATCTTGGTGCCTCAGCAATAATAGTCGTCTTCTCTACCTTGGTTTATAATATACTATTTATAAAGGTTATTTAAATAAAAAGTCAAAATGACGATATTTTTGACTTTTTTTGCTCCCCATTGTATATACCTATCTCCATAAACGTAACATCAGAATGACTGATCTATTTATTTGTGAAATTTGAAACCCACACATTTTTTATTAAAAAACAAACATTATATTATTGTTGAAAAAATATAATTATTATGTTTTTAAATTTCAACAAAAGAGCTGATCAAGTTTACTAGGAAGAAATAATGATACTGAAATGTATTAAATATCAACTTATCAAAGAATTGAGAGCAATTATGATGGATACATCATAAAACTTACCGTTACTACAGTTAACAAGAGTACTACTATTATATTGAACTTCATTTTCATTTGTAAGTTCAGCAAGATTATTATGAATGTAAGTTCCACTTGTGCATTCCATTGAATCATCACCACCTTGCGCTTGTTTGAGCAATTTTGACATTAATGCTATATCACGCGCTGCGATAGATAAACGATAGTGTTTAAGGTGAATTTTTTCGTTGTGACCCAAGTGATTCGCTAGATCTTGAATTTCAGTTTCCCTGAGACCGAGAAGCATGCACTGAGTTGCGATATGTTTGCGTAACATTGTACCCCTCAAAGTCATTGGATTTTGGGCACCACAATCTTCTGCATATTTAAGCATCAGTGGACAGGCCCGTAAGTACTTAATTTGTGAATATGGGCAACCAAAGACGTAGGGATTTGTTTGAGAAACACCGGCTTGCCCTCTGTTCTCTAAAATATATTTAATGTAATTAATAATCTCTTTGTGGATTATTATGGGGACATCTCTTCCTAATTTCCCACGACTAAGAAATCTTGCATATTGTTGGGCTGCATATTTACTTTCTTCGCTAAGTGATCGAAAAATATCTGGTGCACTTTCTTCATTTATCATTTCCAAATTATTGAAGTCCTCTATAAGTATACGTTCCATTTCACCCGCTCTTCTTCTGTTGAATAATTGCAGAGAAATCAATGTTAGCTCAGCTAATTCTCTCCATTTTTCTTTGCTAAAGCCAATTTTTTGTAATTGTTCGAAACATTTCCTCCGCTGCTTTACTAAATATTTATGTAAACAAAAAATATCATTATTAGTTGGCAGTATTTCTTTTTTTTGGCGCTTGTTTGCATGTTGATTTTCCATAACGGTTCTATTAACATTAATTTCTGCACTGGCCGTAAATACTTTTAAAAAATCTTTGGCCAAAGCTTTTCTGGTTTCATTTTGGCTTTTTATGCATTCAGTTATATATAACCGTGCGCAGTCTTTTACCATAATACCTACGTTGAAAGCTGTTGAGGGAGCGTCATATTTTGTACCACACATAGTGCTTGAATTTAATTTTCCAACTAGATGAACGGCCTGAATACATGCATCCAAATACTGTGGTTGGAAAATATTCTGAAATTCAGTTAACTCTGGATTTTGTTTCTGTAACTCTAAGAAAAATCTTGCCAATAACCTAAGTTTACTGCGAATCATTGGATGATGATGTGCAGAGGATCTATATTTTGCTGCTAGCTTGTTACCATATATAACAATGAATTCATCATGTCGAATTAATTTACTTATTTCATCATTACGTAATACTGGTAATATGTCACGTTTTAATATAAGAGAAGCTTTTTCATGTACCTCCAGATCTAATTTTCTGCTCAAAACGAGTAAAGTTTTTTTCCGATCTTTTTTATCGCTGCAGCTTCTAAAATGTTTTCTAATGGATGTAGTTGAAAAATATCCTTTACAAGTTGGACACACTATATAATGAACTTCGCGTCCTTTTTGTGGCCTTCTGCAAGGAATTAAGGTTTTTTTACCCATACTTTTAACTGTATTTGTGTAATGAAAATTCCCATTTCTTCTAATGGTTTCAATAATTTTTTTTCTTTCCGCAGATCCTAGAACATGGAATTTTTAAAATGTTGCATAATTAGATTGTTATATTCATACCTCTTGGCAAACGAGAAAATTTTTGCACTTCTTTCTCGTTTGCATGCCAACTTTCTAAATGGGGAGTAATTTTAACAAATAATTTTTTGCAGTATAAACAAAAATTCTTTTTCCTATCTGTTTCAATAATTTCAATTGGTTCAATTTCTTCTGGTTGGTAATTGGGATCCATGATACTATCGTCATCATCTTCACTACAATTTTCGCTATTCTCAGACAGGCCTAAAATAGGATAAGTATAAAATGTTAGTTAATAAAATTAGTCATATTGAAACACTGATTACTTATTTCGTATATACCTTTTTTTTCTTCATTGTTTTTCTTATCTTCTATAAATAAAACTTTTCGAACTTTATTAATTTTGTCTATACATACATCTCGTAGATCTACAAAAAATTAGATTTTAAAATTACGTTAGAAAAATCAGAATAAAATGACTTATTACAAATATATGGTACATGACATCTCAGCCTTTTCAACGTGGCAAGTAATTTGTTTTCATCATCTACAAAAGTAAGTCTCATTCATTGATCATTGTTTAGCCACATTTCTTACCATGTGTCATCAAAATTGAAATGTCTTCTTTCCTTGCCTGGATTTTTGTACTGAGGCATACCTCATAATGATTTAATTTTTTATAATGTAATATTGAGAACATTGTTACCTTTATTTTAACGAATGCTACAAAAAAAGATCTAATAAAATTCTGATGATTTAGTAAAAAAAAACAATTTATTGAAAATTATATAAATTTGAAGTCGAAGTTGGCTGTGAGTTTTGAAATGTGAACGTATTATTAATTTTAATTTTCTCACTTTTACAGAAATCTTCAAAAGTGCAATAACTTAAGGAAGTCTGTTAGTTTCCTTCAAACTTATTTTTAGAAGTTTATTTCCTTTTATCCTATTTTTTTCTTTTATTTCTTTTATATTTTGTGCAAGAAAATATAGTATGAAATAATTAGAAAACATAGAAATTGTAAAAATTGCCTTCAAATTAAATTTTCAACATTAAATTTTGAAGAGTAGCATCATAAGTTAAAATTATTGTAAATCACAATGATATATTAAATTTGATGTAAAAATTGTCCTATAAATGGAGAAATCTGCTGGACAATAAAGTATTATTATAAAAAAAATTGTGTCACTCAACCGGCCAGGAGGACTATATTCATAAAATTATACCGAAATATCAAAAATTATCTTGGTCAGGTGATCCTGGATTTTCAAATAATTGTCGGGACTATTACCGTGCATTTATGTCAAAATTTGCTTTAATTTGGTTTTTTTGTTAATAAAAACCTTATGAGTCTTTTGATTTTCAAGCTTGTGTTCNNGACATAAGTTAAGACGACCGTTTTCCATTTCATGACCACCTTTGACCATGATAATTTTTGATATCTCGGTATTATATATCAAGTAGTGATGTAATTCCAATGATCACATACCGGAAATGGCGCTTGTTCTGACGGACACGTTTTTTATTTATTATTATTATTATTATCGTGCGTACAAAACTAAACCTGGGCTGAGTTAACCATGGAATTTTGTTTTGTTTTACATTTTTACAGTGTACTATTGACAGAACTGAGAAATGGCAGATGATAGCCACCATCACCGTTATTTTCCTACACTGTTATTAATTGTAAATTGTAGTAATGGCCAACTCAGCCCAAGATTTTATTTGTACGGACGATATTATTATAAAAAAATAACTTAGTTCTAATTTAGTAATAATTCTTGCAGACAAATATTAAAGTTGAAAATATTATACACTGTATTTATTAAATAAACGACAATCTCTTAAGGGAAGGTATAAATCGCCTACAGTCTATTCGCGAACTGCTTTCCACTAAGTCGTAAACGGAACCCTTAATAAATCTTACTTATGAAGGACAAACCACAAACACTCCCGCTTTCTTTTGTTGTGGGAATCCATGGTGAACCCTGTTTCCGTCCTTATTCTTGAATTGTATTGAAGGTTGTTGAAGTGAAATAAACATAGTATGGTAAAAAACCCTTCCTTATAGATCAATAGGACCAAAAATTTACAGGCTTTGAAATAATTTTTAAATATTTGTAGAAGCATTAAAATTCCTTTACTCATTCCTCAAACAAAAATATTTTGGACGCACTGGAATCTGTTAGCCGAGTTTGGCTTTTATGACTTAGAGGAAAGCTGTTCGCGAACAGACTGTATCTAAATATTGTTCTGTAATTGTCTCTTTTCTGACGATCTTTATTTAAGAACTAGAAAGTTCAGCAACTGATCAACGATAAAGCACCCCTTAATTTCAGATATAATTATAAATCAAATTAATATTTAAAGTTGTATCGCATTGGTCAGATTCAAAGGCTCCAGTTCTTAAACGGTAAGGCACAGAAAAGAAATAACAATACAATATTCTTCAGTGATGTTGTTCCAATTAACATTTAAAAAATTGCGGTTTATTTACGAAACTGCATTAAAAAACGTTAAAAAATAATTTCTTTTTAATGATAAAAACTTCCAAGTTATACTTCCAAGAATAATATTTACATTAGTTTTTAAGCTTACAGAAAACGTCTAAAACGAATTTCAGTAACACAAAACATTGTTAAGAGCTCTTAATCTACAACGTTCATTTTAAAATTCATGGAAAAATTTCCGCATAATTACAGATTTACTGCACAATTTATATCAGGTTGTATTCACTATTCTACTATTTGAGGTGTGTAATGTAATGTAAAATTTCGTTGACAGAATATTTACTTTTATAACAGACACAACTTACCTGTAATTTTAACTTCGAAGTTGCACACTTCTACTTTCTCTGTTGGCGCCATTAACTGCTTTGTGTATCCTGACTGAATCACCTACTAAAACCACACATGCGCACTGAATTAGAGCACGTGTTCAAGTACATTTCGCGATAGAAGTAATGTGCCAACATAAAATTAGCACTTAAGTATATATCGAGCTGTCGAATAAAAAAAAATCGAGAAGGCTGTGATTCACCAATATAAAGGGATAAACCCTTTATCCAAATCAAAAGTTGTCAAAATCACTAACCTAATTTTTAAAAGTAACAAGACAACGGGCAATAATTGGAAATTTAACATGTTACCAAATGAATTTTTTTTCCTTGCCCAGTCTATTTTTTTCGATCGGATGTTATTTTAATTTTTAACGTTATGTATAGATAATTGCGAACTCCATTTAAGAAAAATAAGAAACTTATGCTTTACATTATCATAAAAATTATTTTAATTCTTAATGCTAAAATTCTTTTAGGAAGTTCCAAACCCCAAACTTTCTTTAATTCGATTCATATTCTTCATATCTTCAAATCTTCAAATTGTAAGCAAAAATCACTATAATATTATAACACAATACATAATTCTGTATCAAATGGAAATTGTAGTTTTATTGTGGTTAATTTTAAAAATTTATTAATGTTAAATATGTTAAATGACGTTTAATTGTTGTTATCTACAACGATTTATAAGGAAAATGAAACGGGTTTCAAATCGAGACACAAAGGTTAACTGAGAAACCAAACATTACTAAAATATAACGAAGAACTAAGACGTTCGGCCTTATTTACAACTTTAAGAATAGGTAAATTTCCAGAATCAAATTTGCTGTTCTAAAATAATGAATGAAACTCATTCGAAGCAAGTTCTAATAAAGCGGATATGTTGTGTCAAATGGAAATTGTAAATATTATTTCAATAATTTCTGCAACTTGATTATCGATGCAAGAGTTGAATTAATATTACAAAGGTCACTTTGAGAAATCGAACCAAGTCGTGCACCTTATACATAGACGTTAGTTTAAAAAACTCAAATTTTGACGAGAGCATTAAATTGTGAAAACATAGTTTTGTAATAAAAACACTCATTTCGTGTCAGGTGAAAGTTACAAACTGTGGGTCGTAATTTTTGTCAACTGAGTAGTAATACGGAGGTTCAATAACAATTTGGTGTTTAAGGTTCGAGGGCCAAAATTATCATTACAAAGGTCACTTTGGGGAGTCAAACGATACAATAATGCGATACAATAATAGTACAATAAAATAACGAAGGTTGATGTAGGAAATTAAATAGGATCTAAGTATGTATGAAATATTAAACAATTTTCAAAATTTTTCCTAATAATAATAATTTAAAAACACTTGATTTTATTTGTATCTTCATACATCATTCTACAGTATTAAGTTGTCATACAAACTGGGCTTAAGTTTAATCTGAAACAGATGTAAATATTTTTTAAAACACTCTTGGGAAATTTTTAAAATATTGTCTACCTTAAGGCAAAAAGTACTCCTAATAAATTTTAAAAGAAAAATTAGTTCGCTAAAGTTATGTCCGAATATCAACTTCTGAAGATGATTTTCTGTTATAGAAATAATTATTAATACAATGTTCATTTCGAGAAATTGAAGGGGGCAATTTTTTATGTACAAAGTTCAGGGAACTATTTGGGTGTAAAATAAAGTTATTTTAAGATAATAGACTAAAAATAAATATTTCGAATAAGATATAGGCGAGCCTAACAAAATTTACAATATTAAATTCTGTCCACTATCAATAGTGCCGGCGCTAAATTATAATTAAAAACATCACTTTGGGGAACCAAATGCCAATACGATTTTATACAATTTAATTTATTGAAACCTAAAGGGGAACAAATAATACGTGAAATCTCAATACGTTGTAAATATTGCGAACTTTAATTTGACAGAATCCAGTTTCTCATTCTAAATTAGGAATTTAGAGACGCTTAATGTTATTTTGAAATATTAAATTATGAGAACAGAGCCCCGTAACAATAGGGGTAAGTTGGGTAATGGCACGCACGTAAGCAAATCTACTTATAACTTCCACACATGTAAAGCTGGACACTTCAAATTTATATCAGATAATTATTAATCATTAAGCTTTAATATAACCGCACCAAAAAAGCATCAATGTTTGTATATTTTTTTATAATTAATTTCAAAACAACATATGCACACTTCCCCAACCAGTAGGTTAAATGTGCTAAACTTATTCTAAACAAACAAAACAGTAGTATGAAAAACAACAATAACATCAATCTTCAATAAAACAGTTTTATTTTAAGGTATTTTTCTCTTTCTAAGTTGGCACAAGTATAATTTTGAGGAGAACTCATTATATTGCGTGTGCACAAATACCCGATCGATTTTGCGCATAGTTCCCCCGACGACGAATTTTTTTATTGAATAGCAAATATTTTTTAAACAAATTGTTAAATTTTAATTTATGATGGTCTACAACAATTGTAGATTAAAGGACTACTAGAATTACAGCAGGCAATAAAATAAAATACTTAAATTTAGAATTTACCTTTTACCTTAAAATCTAGCCCTTCAAAATTACAAATACACCTAGGTAAGCTTTTATGGCCGCTAAAACAGAAACCGTTTCAGATAAACCAAGGAAATTTTTCGAAGAATGTATGTATGTAAGTATGTAAGTATGTCTCTTGGCCAGTAGAGGGCCACACAAATTATTCCTAATGATATAGATAGAATAAAAATATCTTGGTGGGCACATTTACCCGCTGCGCACAGTTACCCAACTTCTCCCTAACGTTTAATATTGGGTGAACTAAAGTGGCAAACTTTTTTCTGTAATGTTTAGAAATTAGCGAAAAGAACCAGACTTAAATTTCCATTACAATGAGCATTTTGAAGAATCAAAGAGAGCTATTTTTCTAATAGGTCTCAATAAGTTTAATAAGTATGTATGAGAAAGTCTGAAAACGTTACAATGGGGGTAATTATGTTTTTAGAACTAAGTTTATCACGTTTAAGTACTATATTTTAAATAATCGGGGTAAAATCTTGGCGGGCGGATTGATATTCTGCATACGCAACCAAGATATTTTTTGATTTATATGATTTCTTTAACCATTTGATCTATTAACATAAATAACCAAAAAATAAAATAACATTTTTTTTAGTTTTTAATATTTTCAAATAACATAAACATGCTTTCGAAGAAAGTAATAAAATTTTAAATGTAATTCTTAAAAGAAACTACTTTGAATAATAGCAAATAAAGTATTGAATGATATATTATCCATAACTATGGCATCTAAAACGTGTTGCTTAACCTGCACTAAGGTTTGAGCAGTTAAAAAATCCCCTAGTTCCTAGTCCGCTAGACGTCAGCATGTGGGCCTCAAGTCACTTAAAATTTTGAAAGCTAATAACTCAGGCCCTAAATAACCGATTTTAATTTTTTTTCTTTTATGTGCCTCCATTCGATGTTTGTGACAAACGGACAAAATTTCATCGTGTT
This sequence comes from Asbolus verrucosus, assembly GCA_004193795.1. NCBI lineage: Eukaryota > Metazoa > Arthropoda > Insecta > Coleoptera > Tenebrionidae > Asbolus > Asbolus verrucosus. Next base: position 2,263 of record QDEB01005564.1, on the reverse strand, counting down.
ATCTTAATTAATAATGAAAGGGGATTGTGCGCCCCCACAACCCTTTGAGCTACATTGCCCATTAACGAACTTAGATTTACGAATTTGACAGAGAATCCGTACACAAAATTTGAACTCGATAGTTCAAAGCGTTCTCACGCTGTCGACGTGATGTCCTAGAGGACCAGGAACGAGCGAGCGAGTGACATGCACAAGATCAATAGCGCTCCTCGCTAATACTCGTGCGTTAAAGTCCTCGCTAATGCTCGTGCGCTAAAAAGCGCTCTCGCCGAGACACGTGCGCTAAAATTATGAACACCAACACGCGCACGCAGACTGACAGACCGCAACCGGAAATAAAATGTAAACATCAGCTGATAGAATTCCACGTAGCCTGACAACATATTCATTTAATAGTTCTAGGAAGATCTGGGCAACTGCAGAAAATCACATAACGGAACTCCAAGAAACAGCACTTTAAAATTTTATGCGGAATGAGGGGCCCTACACGGGTATGAAAAGTTAATTAAAATATTTACAAAAATTCAAGGAAGGAATTTAAAAATGTTAATTTCCTTTGCATTCTGAAGGCAACATTAAGATAAAAGTTTAGTTCAAAAACAGAATCAATTTAGAGACAACAAAATTCTGAGACCAAGAGATTTTATTAAAAAACACACTTGCATAGTGACAATTGATACCGATTCTGAATTATTGTTACAATGGTCAGCTTAGGGAATAAAATGAGAATATATTTGACATACAATGGTCAGTTGAAATAACTAACGAGACTAAATAACGACGTAACGGGAGGTTGCACAGATATGCTTCAGCTTTAAGAGGAATCCTTGTAGAATATTAACCTCTGTCAGGTTGAAGATTTCTTTGTCTTTTCCTATGTAGATGACGATTCAAAATTAATATTATTAAAGGTCCATTCGGATAGAAAAATAGTTTGAAATATTTGCACTGAACACAGCGTGTGAAAACATTTACCAAAAATTGATTATTTTCTTTCTTGTATGCCGATTCTAAATTTTTATTAGAAATATCCCTTTGAGGAATTAAAAGTTGCCACATAAAAGCCAATTCGGATAGCAAAAGAGTTTAAAATATATGTATCGTACATACACTGTATGAAAACATTCAGCAAATTTGGATTTTGTTTTTTCTTCTTGTACGTAAATGTCAGTTCTAAATTATTATTAGAAAGATCTCTTTGAGGAATTGAACGGTGATACATAAAAGTTAATTCGGAGAGTCGAAGAGTTCCAAATAAATGTATTGTTTATACAATGTATCCGCCAAAATTAGATTTTTTTGTTTGCTTTTTTTGTATGTAGATTCAGGTTCCAATTTGTTATTAGAAAGACTATTTTTCAGGACTTAAACGCTGATACATAAAATTCAATTCAGTAAAAGAGTAAAAATATACACCCAGCGGCACGACAACCATCCCGGAAATTTTATCATTACGGGTATTACTATCAAGTAATGATAACTTTAAGAAAAATAGAAACTGAGTAAGTTTCCGAAAGATAAACCTCCGAACTGATTATCGGCTAACCTCACCGTTGTGACATGGTTGGAGATTAAGTGTTTTCCGAACTATGTTACAAGTACATAACAATACTACCTTCTGTATTTTTATCAGTAAGTCCTCGGCGAGTTTTAGTTTTTTAGGTTAGTTACTAGAGTTTTAGGAATCTCTGGTTGAAATAATTATTGGTAATATTGTAATTTGATCAATATTGAAATCTACCTTCATCCTCCCTGCAAGTTCTAAGTATTCTGAAATTTTGGTGCTGTAAGTTTTATCTTTGTTAATTGAATTTGGAATGGCAACATCAATGAGGATACAAGATTTTTCATTTTTGTTTATTAAGACTATGTTATTATTATTATTATTGTAGAGTGCATAAAAACATTTAACAAAATTGGATTTTTTTTGTTTGTTTTTTGTGTCTAGATTCCAGTTCTAAATTATTATTAAAAAGATCTCTTTGAAGAGTTAAACGGTGATATATAAAAAGCCTGGAAGTCGGAGCGTGTGGACTTTTGAAATTGTTTTAATTTATTTGATCTGGGTTAATAGTTCTCTTTGTTCTTGAGTCTTGATAAATTTAAAAAGCCTGGAAGTCGAAGCCTGTGGATCTTTAAACTCGGTGGATCTTTGATTTGTGTGGATCTTTGAAATTGATTTAATTTATTTAATCTGGGTGCAGAATCTGCACCTAATATTAGCGCACTCGCATTATTTTGCACGTATTTTCATGTGAAATGA
>QDEB01005506.1:437-10797 GCA_004193795.1 Asbolus verrucosus | reverse complement strand
TTTATACTAATATTACAATGGGAACAATTTGGGGGGGGGGGGTACTTTCATATTTAATATTGCTAGAAATTGACGGATAAAAATAAAGTGACAACATTATCGCTGACACAAACATGCTATGATTATTGACTAATTAAATGTAAATGACAAAAATAGTATTAATTAATTAAGAATTTAGCTTATAGGTAGTGAGAGAAACGTAATGCCGCAACGCGGCAAGGTAAGTTTCTTTTCAGCTTTCGGTCATCAGCTGCACTTCGGTCCACAAAAAACGACCTCAGACAAAAAAGTTCATTTACCGTCACTTGGAACGCAAATAACTATTTCTCATTCCTCGATATTCCAAAATATGGTTCCTAAAATCGATATTAAACTCGTCCTCATCAAATTCACATTTATAGCAATCAACAGAAATTTTTATGCAAATTAGAAGTTCGTGAACACTTGAAGGAAAGTGTCACCTGTTAATGAATCAATAACGTCATAAATCTAACCCAAAATCAAAATACATCCATAAATTTTAAATAAGTACGATCTCCATAAAGTCAAAATAATTATACCAAGGTATAATGAAAAAAATATTTAGATAGGTACACATAACCTTATAAAAATGACGTCTGATAATGGAACTTTATAATAATTCATGTTAACAAATGCCCGTTTGATGACCACTCGATACATTGTGATAAAATATTTAACTACCGAACAAACCACTTAGGAAATTAATATACTCTGATTAATCCCTATTTGTGTATAAATTAATTAATAAGCGTTTAGTTAGTATCTCAAATATGCACATAATCTCTATTTCTTGGACGTAAGCGATGTAGATGTAGACAGAAATTAAGTAGATAACATACCTAGAGTGTTAGACATTTTCATGAAAAGAAGGAAATGAATATATGAAATATTATTATAAAATCTTACATAAGACCGCCAAATGTTTGCACAGTAAAATAATAATTCATTTTCCATAAATAATGTATTATATCGTCATTTACATAATAAACTTATACCTACACGTAATCATCAAAAGAAGATAACAAGAAATGTCTTTTGTGAGTCATGTGCTGTACAGGCTATTAAAACACGACACTATTTTATTGTTCAACAACGCTTATTACAATGTAAAAATGTTAGTACGTGCTGAACTCATGCATTTTCTTGCAGTTCCGATGATATTATTATTTCGTTCAATAATACTGTTTATCAACAAATAATTTTAAATCATTTTCGCAATGTTATATGTTAACTCGTATGTAAAAGTTTCATTGAATTTTTATACATACTAAAAATCAATGAATCAATAACCGAACTATGTATTATAACATATAATCCCAGACTACAAAATTTTAGGTTAATAAGCTGGAATATTCAAATATAATGGCGCTAATATTGCTAAATCTCCTAATTTCCTGCGAAATGTTGTAAGACTTCTTTCGCAATTGTCCAAGTCGATATGCGTATTATATTCCTTTGATTGTTGATAAAAAATCACCACGTGAAGTCACAAATTAGTTTATTTTTTGATAATGAAAACAAGAAAGTGGCATATGCAATTACGATTCATAAAGCAAAAAAAAAGATACTGAAAAATGATTTAAGCATTTAGTGGCGTAATATAAACTGTAGGTCAACATAGCAGAATGTTCTAGAAAAGTTCTTATTTACCTTTAAAATAGTAAGTATAACAAACTTTTTGATAAACAGACATGTTTATTGTTGAATTTGTATTTAACCTTATTATTTCATAACTATTATCCGGCCATTTAAATTCACTGTTACCGTAAATGTAAAGTAATATGGAAGCAACTCACGAAGAAATTCTCATTGATACCAGCGAACGGAATTACGATTTTTAAGACATAATATAGGTAACGCAAGTTTTTTTATGGTACATTTACTTAGAATTCAGCAAAATTTTTGCGACAACACTCTAACATTACGTTGCTTTCTACTGAAAATATGATTAATGTACAAACTTACATTCCCAATACTTTCCAAAAACAACCAAACGTACTTCCATTAGGAACTTGTCCTGTATATGTTACAGTCATTTTATCACGATGGGCTTAAAGCCCCAATTTACACAACACTACACACACACATAGACACACACCCCCACACACTTCACTTGAATCGTACACTATGGTGTGATAACATTTGAGAAGGAAATAACACTGTAACACTATAACACTGTACAAAAGTATCAATTAGAACGCCACTCCACGACTAGTACGAACTGACTGCCTGTATAGTAACTTACAATCACTGGCGTTGTAGATGAACTCAGGTGTGTATATGCTGTTAGTGGGGCAAAGTACTAGCTATTATTAAGTTGGATAACCAACTTATAAAGTATATTAACAATGATTAATTAAAACTAACTTAAAAATAAAAAATGTGAATGGAACCGACCTAAACTAAATGGAATTAAATCGAAATTTATGCAAGGATCAATTTAATTAATTCAAGGTTTGTGGTAATTAACGGAACTATGAGAAGCATCTCTTACAATATTGTTGTTATTGTTAAATGCATGTAAAACCTTCCTGCTCATCAATAATTGGTAAAAACAAAAATAAAAGTCTTTTGTTAATATCACACAAAAAATATTCAATAAAGTGGGCTATCTTTCTGAAATATTCTAATAATTTATGTCATTTTTTTGTTATTATATGTTCATGTAATTGTTTATTATTATTTATAATTTTGTTTGATTATAGATGGCTATAAGTACTTTTTCTAATTCGGTTTGAAAAAAATAAACTTCGATATCCATTAGGAAAAATGAATTTTTTTCTAACAAGTGTAGAAAAATGAAACAAAAGAATAGGAATTAGAAAAATTGTAAATTTCCAACGTAAATCTTATTTTCATCATTAAACAAGTGTTATTTATTGTCTGCCGATTCTTTAACATCAGAAGACGTGGATACATCATTATCGGATATTAGTTTGAAGAAACAAACTCAAACGCAAACTCAAAATTAAACTTTTTGGAATTAATATTTTTGTTTACTAATTTTTTTCATAGCAACAAAATTGATTTACCTACTTGACTGAAATTTTTAATATAAAATAGATAAAATATTGGAGAAAGCAGTAGAGAAAAAGACTTTTTCAAACCGAATTAGAAAAAATCTTGTGTACAATTCGTTGGGAAATCACAATTTTTCCGTTCACGTCTAGAACGAAAAAATCGTAGTTTTCCCAACTTAATATACAAATAGCTATTTCAAAACTGAAAAACTACTACTTGTTGAACATAGTTGGGACATTCAAAAATCGATTAAAATATATAATTAGTAATTACACGATATTTGAATTGTGTAAATAAATAAATGAAAATAAAAAATATTTTGTCAGTCCCAGACGAATTTCAATACACGGGAGATAGGTTTTTTTACATCTTTCTTTATTTAATTTTAAAAGAATTTGCCATGAATTATTATACATTTTTTTCAATTTCGAGTTATTTCAAGTTAATTTACTCTTTGTACAAAAAAAAAGGACTCAATCATCATATTCCACGTGATTGGAAAATCTTCATTATCGTGATTTAACGTGCTGCTTACTTTCTCAGCGAATTTGAAACTCTGAATAAATAGGCAACATATTTTACAAAACGTCAACAATTATTTTATGACGACCGCAGCATAAGCTGGGCACTTCCAGCCTTTGGATAGTAATCGTGAAAGCTTGCATTCTACCACTACAAAATGAAATTTAAAATGAATGGAAAAAATTACAAAAATGCTTATGATTATGTTAAACACTTAGAACATTTCATTTTAAACAATGTTTTATTTTGTTTTTGTCGAATATTACTTATAGCTCTCATAAAAGTTGAATTTTCTTCGGTTTTGTATTTCAAGGTACCATAAGAAATATATTATTGTTGATCATATGTTAATTGAAACTTTACTGATTAGAAATTTAACAATAATGTTTTATTAGCGCCATTTTTATTGCGACTCAAAAAATTGAAAAGTAAATTTATGTTGCAAAATAAATGTCGATTTGTTCAACACAATTATTATTAAAGTAGAGCTAAACTAAGTGAAATGCAAAGATCATTTAATTTAAACAATTAGAATTTTTAAACTTGAAAACCTCTAAAAAATACTTCTAAAGGTTTTGTCTGCAGTTGTCTAATTTAGTTATGTCTTTGAAATCATAAAAAAATTCCTGCAGCGGCCAAAAGTAAGGAAACTTTTAAATTTTATTTGCAAATTTTATAATTTTCATTAATAGTTATTTAACTAACAATTGTTAATAAAGTTGATTAATAATCGAGACTTTAACGCGCGAGCGCAGCGAGGAATCTTCCGGAGGAATCAATGTAACATCGTTGCTGTCCATAATCCAAATTCTAAACGTTTGACAATTAACTTTTTGACAATATAAAATTTTTACGAATGTATCTATAGTTACCTGTAGTCTATAATAAAATCGTTCATTAATAAGAATCGTTAATAAATGATTTCTTCTACATTAATGAAACCCATAAATAAACGATCAACGGAAAAAGTTATTATTTTTTTAACTTAATAGTTGATTTGAAATGACGAGTGCTATAAAACTAACACAATTATTCAGATGCTATTAGTTTCGAAAATTATACAATTAATAAGCAAAAAAAAAAGTTTCCAAACTTTTGACCGGTACAGTGTGTCTTATACATAAAATTATAATAATTAATGTACTTATTATAAATAGATATTTTGATGATGATCTATAATCAGTGACACAAAAAACAATAATTCTTAATTAAAATTAATTAATTTTACAAAACAAAGGTTACATTTTCACTTTAAGAGATCATACATTCGCTAATTATTATAAAAGAGACCTTAATTAAAGTTATTTTAATAGTACCCAACATACGTAACAGATATCCGTCTATTAAGTACCTCCTATTTTCATACGTATGACTTTGAAAATTACCATTCTGAGAATACAGCTGTAAAAAATTTTAATTTGTATTGTTATAAATAAAGTTTCAGATGACCACGCTTAAGTGATACCTTATGTAGTATTTATTGTGAATAAACGAGGCTGTAAAAGGTGTAATTATGATGAAATAATAATAATTGATGAAATAATTAAAGAAAACCACATGTTATATACTGGAATTTATTAACATTTTTGTCTGAAACTTCTTCAGTAAATTAAAATTTCAGATTTTGTTGAATGTCCTCCATATTATCTGCGCATTTCTTCATTTCAGTTATTTCATCAGGTTCCAAATTGATTTTAACAACATACACAACACCATTGGACCCCAAGACAGTCGGAAGAGACAAAAACGTATCGTTCGTTAAACCTGCATGACCCTATAAAATTTCAAAAATTAACTTATTTTCAGAAATAATAAAAATTATGCTATTCATGCGTTTATACTTAGTACGTGCACGAATTATAACGGGTGTTCATTTAAAAAGCGCATCAAGTCGCTTTTGAAAACAANNTTAAACTGGTATGGGGACAAAATGGGAAATCAACGGATGGGAAACGTGAATCATTTCGTCTTCATAATCTCAAATTTGTTTTAAATGTATATATTTCCAAATTGACAACTGAGAACGCATCTCTTTTTTGCGGCATTTTCGTCTATCAAAAAGTCAAAAGCGACTTTATACACTTTTTAAATGAAGACCCGATACTAATTAAAAATTATTAAGACTAATTCTAAATTTCAAAAATTAACTTATTTTCAGATATAAAAAGATATACTATTCATTCGTGTTCATATTTAATATATGCACGAATTATACTAATTAAAGATGATTAAACTAGATTCATATTTTACGAGAAAACTTCATATTTTGTATATTTTCGGCCCTTTATTAATGTGTATATCATCATATAAAAACATATAACTGAAAGTAAATTTGATTATAATTAATTAAATCTGATTCTACACACAAAAATGCATCTTTTATAGCCTCCCTTTATTATTTACATAGTTAAGGAATACATAAAATAGTGCCCAATTCGATGAAATGGAATACAAGAAATTTTTAAAACTAAACTGCCTGCAAAATTAATGCAAAATCAAATATCTCATTTTTCACATGGAGTTTAAAAAATTTAAAAGTTATTTACAAAACTGGTTACCACAAAAACTTGGAATATGTATAAATAAGATCAAAAAACATATCATTTTATCTGTCAAATAAGTCTTTGTTTTTTATTAAAAAAGCGAGGTATCGTTTAATACGCAAGTTCTCTGGTTTCTGGAAGTTTAGTTGGAAAATTTTAAAAAGGCAAATAAAAATGCACTTACATCGTACGACGTTTGCATGTGGCTGATTTGACAATATCGCAAGTTGTTACCCGCTTTAGGGAAACAGAAAGTCACGAAAGATGTGGCCAGGGTCGAAAAAGAATAACAAGGACGAGAGAAGACAGATTTATTCAACTTCAAAGTTTAAGACAAGGATTTGTAACTAGCACTTACCTGTATCAATTTGTTATGACCTATGGCCGTCGATTAAGCCAGGATACGGCCAAAAGAAAACTTGTTGAAACTGATCTTCGACCCTATCAAACCGCTGAAGGTCCTTTGTTAACCAGGAAGCATAGACGAGAACGCTTAAGGTTTGCACAGGAATATCTTAATTGGAACAATTCTGACTGGGGTAGAGTAATGTTCAGTGACGAATCAATATTTTGTCTATATAGTGATGAACGTCATAGAAGAGTATATCGACGTCCTGACGAAAAATATAGCCAGGCGTGCATAGTTGGAACTGTACAATATGGTGGTGACTCTGTCATAGTGTGGGCAGGCATAACTTCGCAAGCAAACACAGAGTTGGTACATGTTAAAGGTGGTCGACTGTTAGTCGACCACATCGGTACATCACAGATGTGCTAAAGCCCCATGTTATACCATTTGTCCCACATGTTGGGGATAATTTCATTTATATGCAAGATAATGCCAGGCTGCACATAGCAGGAATTGTGAACCAGTACTTTGAACAAGTGGGAATTGTTCGTATGAACTGGCCAGCACGAAGCCCCGATCTCAACCCCATAGAGCATCTGTGGGATAGTGTGGGACAGAAGATTGAAAAGTTGCAGCAGCCTCCTGCAACCCTTCCAGAGCTAACACTCAGATTAACGCAAATATGGGAAGAAATTGAACAGGAAGAAGTCAGAATTTTGATTGACAGCATGCCACAAAGAACACGAGCTGATCTGAAGACTCATCATTTTTGATATTTCTGCAATTTTATTGTTATTTTTTCCACATTTCTGTTTTTGAATTGTCAAATTTGTTTTAATAATAAGTATGCATTAGGGACCAATTACAAAAAAGCAATGAAATTTATTTTTAAAAACGAAAATTCGAATTTTGCCGGTACAGTGTATTTTCGTTTTACACAATAAATATAACATAATTATATATACACGCAGGAACATTTGATCAGAGTGTGAAAATAATAAAGGTTTTTAGGTTCTATATTCAATGCAAATTAGTTTCCAAAACATTCTTGAATTTTAGGTGAATGTTGTTTATTTTACAGGAATTGCAAACATAGTCAGCTTAATTAATCGGTATAGTTGATTTGAACGCTTCAGTTTGATTTTCTACTCTTATTCACAAGTCACAGCATTATTAACAATTGCTTAAAGATTACATTTTTGATTCTAACAATTTTTAACTTTGACTATACATTTTTGTATAAAACTCCAACATAATATTGTGTCGTTACTTCAGTTTGGAACAATTGTGTATATTATACTTATCCTAAACTTTTAACTTGGCAGTGAAACTTTGATCCTTAATCTACTTATTCATAATTCGGAGTGTTAATACATAGTAAACATCAAACATATGAGGCTATTCATTGTGAAAATGAAAAAAACCTCTTTCTGTCAGGATTTTACCTGAAATCTTGGGAATTTATTTAGGAAGAAAACATTGAGAGTTTACATGAAACAAACAAACCGAAAAAAATTATCGATTAAAGCCTGAGTCGTCTTTTAAACAATACTGAAAAATGTGACGATTTTATAACAATTTAAAAATCATATTCACTGCAATAAATTGATGGAAAATTCGTTAGCACACAAACTTAAATAATCTGTAAAATAGTCGACCAACAATACACTCCTTTATCTCAACAGTTCAATATGTTGGTTCTGTTGAGGTTTCATCTCACTGTTTTACAAGATTACGAATAATGAAATTGTAAAGATTGGCGGGAAAAATTTTGTTTCTACAGTCGCAATATATGGTATACATAGGATATTTAAAAAAATATTTCGAAAATTAAAGTTAAGTTCGGATTCATAAATTTCAAATTTTTAATGTCTTGTAATGTAATAATATATTTACTTTTAATCCAGCGTAATTACAACCGTCTTGGAGTAATTACTTGTTTACCAACTTTATACAAAATAATAAGCTCTTGTATCACAGAAATACAGTCCTTGTCAAAAATTCAATACTATTAATAAAGGGTAAAAGGATTGTATCCAAAATTCTTTTGGTTGTAAGAAGCAATTAACAATAGAGCAATACAATGGAACAAACCAGGAAAAACAATCAAAACATATACATAGCATTTATTAACTTTAAAAAGTCTTGTGATTCAATTCCTCATTCATGGCTGATCAAAGTTCTTCTAATTTACAAAATTAATAACATTTTAATCAAATTTTTATCACATATGAAATTTTGGTGTACAAATTTATCCATAGATAATAATATTTTAAAATCTAAACCAATATCAGTAAAAAGAGTAATATATCAAGGTGATTCGTTAAGCCCTCTTTGGTTTTGTTTAGCTATTAACCCTTCATTTCACTTCCTAAACAGTTCTGGATATGGTTTTAATGACAGAATTAACAATAGTAATCAAACTAAATTAAGTTATCTTTTATACATGGATGATATCAAGTTATATGCATCAACTAAAAATCATTTCATGTCACTATTAACAATAACTGATAATTTTTCCAGTGATATTGGAATGAATCAAAATCTAAATCGGAATTGACAAAATGTTATTTTTACAGACAAAATGACGTTCTGTTCTAGTACAGACCAAATTTTTTGAAGAGTAAATAGCACCCGCTTCGAACTCCGGCAGAATTAGCAATGGGCCCGGGGGAGTAGTGCAAATTACGCCACTTAATTTTAACGCACGGGGCAATATGTAAGAGTTTTGGAGGAAATTATGTTACTGTTGGTGGCAACAAATTATCCCAGCGAAATGGATGAATCAATTGTATTTGTCCAAGACAACTGTCCAATAGACCGGACAAGAATTGTGAACAAATGGTTCAAGGATCATCCCAAGCTAGAACTTTTAAGATGGAATGCAAAATCACCGGATCTTAATCCAATCGAAAATTTGTGGGGAAATATGGTTACTCACTGGAAGAACGTTGTTAATGATAATGTTCAAGAGCGAACAGTAAAAACTCCAACCAGACATGTCCACCAAATCTGGGAATTCTTCAGATTTTCCGGAATCTACCAAAATCTTGTGGACAGTATGCCACGTCGTTTGGCAGAATGTATAGAAAATAATGGTTTTTATACCAAATATTAATGTCATTAACGCGAATTTTTCTTTTTTTTTAAATTAAATATGTATTTTTAACTGGTGGTGATTGTAGGAAAAATAAAAAACCTAAAACATTTAACATTGATACCATTTTAATTTTACATTAATTATGATATTTATAGGATCAGTTATATGCGTTACTAATTTATAATAAAATAAGTTATTATAATCACACATTGATAATTGCATATTATATATTACATTATTGTTAGATCATTCTTTAAAAAATTGACTTATAATACTCCTATCATTTTGTCTTTTGTTCTGTAGAAATTAGATATAATTTACGCATTACCAATTTGAGCAAAATCGTTATTATCTTGAATTGATTTTATTCATATTTAAAAAATCTATAACTGTATTAATCACTTATTATTGCTCACAAACAATAATTGAACCGTTTTATCGTTTTGCATTTTATTCGTTCGAATAAAACGTATTCCAAAAATGAATCTTCGATTTAATTGACAATAATGAAGATGTTGAAGATATTTAAATTTAAGAATGCCCATATCAACAATCAACTTGATTAGCTACATTTTAGTTATCTCTCTTATGAATTCACAATCAGAACAATTGAAAGAAATCGAAGCCCAGGTAGTCTTCCGAAAAAGGATTGAGCTTTACAATACATTTGATTTATAGTTGCTGTTTGGGTATTAATCACCGACCTAGGGAGCGGTTTACGATGAGGACATTTTCAACTTGGTCGAGTGTACGCTGGTTGTACGATTCTCGATAACGGCATCGATACTTGCTTCTTTTGTCGCT
>QDEB01005489.1:0-11547 GCA_004193795.1 Asbolus verrucosus | reverse complement strand
AGAAGAGAATAATACAATAGTTTCACAGCTTATGAAAACATGACCGTCACTTATTTTGTTTTCAATGTGCATTCTTAGTTGTTAGTATCTAGGGAATATCCTATTTTATCTTGTACTATCTGTTTCTGTTCTAAATTCTCCTCGTTAATTTTGTAAAGAAACCGTCCCTTCGGTTAATTTATGGTCAACTAAATTTTAAAGGCAATTCAGACTGTATCTTCCCCATTGTTAAATGGTCACACATGATTTAGTAAAATCGGCTTGTGTTTTGTTTCATTATGCTGTGAAAATTCGGAGATAAGCTTTTTTCGATTGAATATTATACACCTAATCCCGTTGTAAAATTGACGTGAATAATGAAACGCACTTCAGGATAACAAACAACTCGAATAATTTTGATATTTATGTAATTTTGATGTAATCTGTACCTATATCAGAGGAAGAACTATAAGTAGACCATGTATCGAGATAAATAGCATTTGAAATTTATCTTTGCTTTCAATAAATCTGTATTATGGTCAGTGCTTTAACATTTACGTTTCTTCATTTGTCTGACGGTGCGATAAAAAATATATTCCTTAAAACAGTGTATGCATAATCCATGAAAAACTGAAAAGAACTTCAGAGTGACAGTATTAAAACCTTTTAACGGATTAAATGTATTTGACCACCATTTAAACAAGTCTAATGGATGTCGTTTGTAATGTAAATATCGGGATTTGCAACAAATGTCCGGGCATATTTATATGGTGACACCTATGGCATTTTAAAAATATTTAAAAGAATTGCATTGCATGATAATAAGCCACCTTTAGCTTTAAATAAGGCAGTGTATCTCCAATTTTAGTTAATTTCGATTTTTTCTCATGCCTCTTTTAGATTGATGTGTTAACGATGTGCTAAATCATATGTGGATTTTATAACAATNNCAGTCATCCAGTCTTGTCTTAAACCTTGAGTAAACCTAATCTCGATAAGAAATCTTAACAATAAAATAACAAAACAAATTAAAACATTTAATCAAGTTTATAAAAGGCACTTTCTTCATACGCCGTTAATTCCTTTCGCAAAATATGCGAGAAATTGTTTATTTTGTCAAATTTGGGATGATCCGTTTTAAAAACAGATTTTTTTAGATATGAACGCAAGATCGTAGAGGCGCTATGTTTGGCGCATTTCTACTAATGATTCGTTATCCAAAATCCTGAAACGTAGATTTAAGGTGTCTTGTGCAGAATGGGCTGTTGCCCCGTCCTGCTCAAAATGTCCAAACTGTAGCTCGTCATCATGCAGTTGCAAAATTTTTTCTCGATACTTTATTGCTGTCAATGTACCTTTATAAAAAATTGGACCAATCAATCTTCTCGTACTAAGACCTATCCAAACATCAATTTTTTGTATATGATGTGGCCTTTCGGTGAAAATATGGGGGTTTTCTTTACTCCCAATCTCATATTTTGAGCATTAATGTATACAGATAGGTGGAATCAGGGCTCATTAGAGAAGAAAGTTTTGTCCAAAGTTATCAACATTGTTTAAAAAGNNTTTTTTAAAATGGTCCTGCAGGTTCCATAAGCAAGATCAACTTGTGACAAGATACATTTTCGACTGCCTCATCACTCCATTTTTTGGGAGTATCAATTGCTTGTTTTCTTGCTATACTCCTAGTTTCAAGATAGAACCCTCCCGAGTATTTAGTTGCTACACAAAATCTTGATGTTGGAATATTGTTCCTGGAAATTTTCTACCATCCACCATTCTCCATTTTCTTTTCTTGCGTTACGAAAATATGATTCCATCATTAAAGATTTTTATTCTAATGCGAAAACCATCTGTCAATGACAGTTTTTTAATTCTTGAAGAATTTCAATTTGACATTTCAATCAGACATGAAGAATATTTCTATGGCATACTCTAATCGAAATATTTTGATCGCATGTTAATTAACCAAAATGATATGCAAATCTGGATTAAAGAACTTTAAAAAATAACAATTTATAAATTCGAAGTCAAATGTTAAAAGCAAATTACAGATCACTTTGAAATCAAATTTCGAATTTCGGAATGGTCTTAATAATACACTTCACTTGAATAATCCTTTCGCATACAGTTATCGTTTCCAAATTTTTGTTTTTATAAAAATGGATTTTCTGTGTGTTTTCTTTGAAAATAAAATATCGATGAAAAATAGGACAGAAGCGTGGTGTATTTATAATGTGAATTGCCCAATTATATTTTGTTTATCTACAGAACTTATAATTTTTATTAAATTCATAGTTCTTGTTTGGTTTGTGTTTTACATTTTTTTGACAATTCCTACTTTCTAATGAAAATTTTCAAATCAATATTTATGTTTCCTTCTGTATGTGAACTTTAGAGTTCTTTTAGCTGAAATAGCTTACACATTTTATTTAAATAGCCTCTATGTATAACAATGTTTAATAAATAAATGTAGAAAGTGTATTTAGTTTTTGTTCATTACTTACTAATAATGTATTTCATGCAACACAGAATAAACCATTTATTATTTCTCTTTACTTGCTTATATCAGATTTTCCCATAAAATTATATCTGTGCATGTTTTGGAATTTGGGCCTATTATATTAACTATAACGACATCGGTTAGGGGCGTTTTAATTGTACCAACTTCAGCTACTAGGAGAAACAAACACGGTTATGAACTCATTATAATTATTAGTTATAACTCATTTCCTTCATGTGAGACGTATGTAAATTTGTCTAAGGCAGACCCTTTAATAAAGCTGTTAGGAATTAAATATGTTGGTACACTCGCTGGTATTTATGCATGTATGTACCTACTTTACACATTATCTTGTTTAAATTCTTCTTACAAAGAAACCTCCCTTACAACGGTTGGCTTTGTAAAATAACTAACAAAAAGCAAACGGATAGGGACTAAACAAGTGAGGTTACTGCATTTAGAAAAATACAAAATATTCTGTGAAATACTTAACAATGTTGCTCTCATTTCATACCCAAGTCATTTTATCCGCTTTCCTAATTTTACACTGGAAGTTTAGGTTTACGACACTAATATTACATTAAAGCTAATGGTATGTCATATTAAGAATTTTAAGTATCTCGGGCCACTAAGCGTTATTTCCTAATAAAATTTAAAAAAAAAGTAAATCTGCTTGCTCTTCTTTGTCAACAATTATCCAAACATTTTGTCACGTCAATACTCATTTAGTGTAATTTTTAGGCAGTTTAGATAAATTTTACATTTGTTTCTGTCATTGGAACGTTTATTATAAAAATCGCTATATTTAAGTAAATGTATCTAACCTGTATCTAAGTGTTATTAACTGCAGATACAACATTGGAATCAATGCTTCAAAGTCACAAGCGTTTTGCGACAGAAAGGCATGCAAAAAATGTTTTGTATTCATAATCTATGAAATTCAATTATTGCTCACACAAAGGCATGGCAACATATTACCATAAAGAAAGAGAAAACTATTGGAAGTTTAATTGAAATTTCAAAAAAGAAAATACAAAATTTACTAGTAGACAATGAAATGGCAAAAAAGGGGAAATGTTTTGCAAATCCTGGTCTCCCGCACAAATCCATGTTAAAAATGAAACAAAAAATCTGGTCTGTAAAAAAAAATTGAAGCAGTATTACAGCAACACTGGAGGATAAAATTGAAAATATTAATATAATTAGATCATTCTATAGGAAACGTGTAAGTGGAATATTTTAAAAATGAATTCTGAATTTACAAAATTAAATAAAGGAACATGAAAAAGTAAGTGGAAATGGTGGCAGTAACTGAAAGCATTGGAAATCATAAATAGATAGTAGAAAGAAGGCATAAACTGCAGAAATTGAAGGAAGGCAACGAGAAATGAAACTGCAGAGGTAAAGGAACGACGTTGAGATTATCTAAATAATATGAAGACGTACACTGCACTCACACTGTCAAGTTAGCTCAAAAATAGCCCTAAAAGTAAGAACATATAAATGATTGCAGAATTTAGGAGCAGAGATGGAAAGAGAAACAATTCCAGACGGTCATGCAGAATTTGTAAAAGAGAGAAACAACAAAACAAATGACGCCAACGTGTGTGGAGGAATTGGCAACAAATATAAAACTGGTTGGGACGTTGGATGAAAAGAGAGAAGGAACGAGACGGATGAAAGTGTAAAAAGAAAAAGAACTCAGTTTTATTATCCTTTATTCGTGTGCTGAAACCAGAAAGGGAAATAATGTGATGTTATGCCGGGCCAGTTCAAGGTCGATTGGTGCATGAAATAAAGATTCGTACGTTGTTATTGATCAATGGATGTAAATTATTTTCTTTATTTCTGTATAAAACTTCTAAAGAAGTTGTGTGAAAATTTGATTTGCTCAAGTTCCGGCTTAACGTCAAGAAAAATGCATCCGACAAGGTGGTTCGCAAGCCGTGGTTGTAAGTATCGATTTTTGACGCAGTGACATTAACCAATTTAATAATCTGACAAAAGTGAGTTTAAAGCGTCCCCCGTATCAAGGAGCTGTCGGAAGTAATACCGTGTAATAACATTTCAATCTGTTATTAAATCACAATCCACAGGTGCTTTCCCATGAAATTAACTATGACACGTTTGGGGCAATTTTTCAGTTTTTCGTGATACTTTATGTAGGCGCTTCGGTTAATGCATCAATTTGCAGCAGCACCTTCCCTTACAACCAAATAATGTTACTTAGAGGGTGAATACATTAATACGGTAATGTATGCTGGCAACGTAAAACTGTGTTTTTATGCATTTGTGGGATGTATTAAAACCTTTTTGTTACCTAAGTTGGAACGGTAATTGTGCCTCTTAATTGGCTCTCTTCTGATTTTTTTAAGATTAATTTCGCTCGTTACGAGGGTAAACTTTTTTCATTTTCACATACAAACGAAAAAAGTATATCATGCGGCTGGAGCCAAATTGTTTGCAAATTTCACGCTGATTATAACTGAAACCGTTATGATGAAGCTGTAAGTGCAGGTGATTAAAATAAATTAACGCGTTCATTCGAAATAAACTGATAAGATAACACAAAAATAATTTAACATTTGCATTCAAATTACTGCAATTATTTAACGTTTTTGCTTAATGTGAAACATTTTCCCGTATTCATTGTAAAAAATATATTTCAAATTAAAATTTTTGAGATTACTTATTTCACCGAACTGCAACTTTTGAATAAATGATATTGCATGCCCGCCAGCAGACGGGAACGAAAGATACAGATTAACGGCGAATCCGAATTATAAATTACTAAAAAAGTGTCAAACAATCATGCACAAAATATTGGACTACTAATTGTCAGATTTAATAGAATCGACAGAGCTCCCATGGGACATTATGGGAGTACATGGAACAAGAAAAATATAGCGGTACTTTGAAAAAAGTATTTAGAGGTACTAAAGCACTATTTGATAATATTCAGACATTATGTATATTACACGGTTTTAATGCCATGCGTCGTCAAATTTTAGTCATAGCAAGCAACATGAATTCAAAGAAATAGACCGCCTGCCTTACGATCCTGAAGTCCTTGTTGCTACCAAGCTGTAACAGCAGTAAGCAGAAATAAACATTGTAAATTTATTGTAAAAACAAATTTAATCCACGTCTCTGGAGCGAGAATCTCACTTAGTTAATAAATTAATAGTTAAAGGAAACATGTGTTGGACAGCTGCAGCAACTATTACAAACGACAGATCCATTACTAATTACGATTTCCAGAGGTAAAATAAGCCTCCAGGCAGAACATTAAAATTATTACATCATGCTGTAAAATTGAATTTAGCAGGAAATCGACAGCAATAATAATAGAACTAATAGAACAATGACAGTATAATAAAATTCATAGGCTAATTTTTTTATGTAGAATAAGAAATTTAATCTTAAACGTCTGTTCAAATGTCTTTTGAATGTAATATACAGTATTCTCATTTACTCTTACATGTATGTATATCTTCAATAATTATACAGTTATTATTAATGTTTTTACCATCGTAGTTAACTGTGATTTATTATATACGTATAGATTTGCCGCCTCTAGATGTAAATTTGACTGTTTTACTTTTTAGAGAATCAAGTAATCACATCAATTTACATTAAATGGTAGTACAGGTACATCAGAATTTACAATATTTATAATAACCCTGTATTATTTATTTGATTTTTATAACTGCAGGTTTGATTGTTTTTTCCTTAAGCTCCTCCCAAAGGTAAAATTACTCCTTCGGAAAATTATGTCTGAATTTAACACTACACACATTTGTTATGTATTACATGTCCTTTATAATTTAAATTACAATAAATCAACGACCTTTCTGACATAGTCATTTAGGGAAATTAAATTAATTAAAAACCTGTCAACACGTAAAATTACTTTATCCGAAGAATGAAAAATACTTCCAAAGTACTATTTAATGAAAATAAATTACTACCAATACCGATGAAAATGAAAAGATTATAAAAATCGTTCAAAATAACTTTTTAAAAATCAAATAAATGAAAAACTATCAAAAGTAGACACATATGTGTGCAACATTAGTGTTAATTAAAACCCTTTGACAAATATTTATTTTAAATAAATATAAACGCATTACGGTTTCTGTTCAATTATAAATTTACAAGATAATCTATTTTAAGTCTCCATGACGACTTCAACGAGATTATACAGGCTTATTATAAATGTTTGTAACATAGTATTGTGCTGTAGAAATTTGCCACATATAGCTGCACTATTATTCAAGATTGATGAGATTAATTGATTGCCTAAAAACAAGGAGCTTTGAGATTATGCAATTTAAAATAAAAAAATTATCACAAACAATTAACACCCCACAACAAACTGCGTCTGTTCAATCGATTAAAATTTTATTGAAAAATAAGAAAGTATACACATAACACAAAAACAAATGTATTGTTCTCATAGAAAAGTTTGAAAACGTTCGCCAAACATTTCATTACTCTTCTTCACTTATTTTCAAAGATGTTCTGGAACATTATTTGATCAATGTTACGGTAGCTGCGTATAATTTCTTCCTCCAGCTCGTCTAAGACATTAAATAGTCGTTTAAACACTTGATCCCTCAAATACCCAAAAATCACAAAATCTGGAGAATTCAGTAGAAACGCAGGATACAGGTATAAACTTATGACATGAACATACAATTTTTGTAGATAAGCCAACGTTGCACCTGCTCTGTGTGCAGTGGCTCCATCCTGATGAAAATACTCAAACTGAAATTCGTCGTTATCAAGTTGATTGATTGATGGTTCGAACAGCTCTTGCCTATATCTTTCTCCATTAATGGTATTAAGAAAGAAAATGGATCTATGAGAAACTGTCAATAACACTGCAACTTTTAGAGGATTTTCGATAAACATACGTGGAGTTTCGGAAGACCAGATTTTGAAATTTTGTTAATTCTCAAAGTCAGACAGATGCAACCAGACTTTATTATTGAGACAATATTGTCAAATATGTTTGTGGGTTGAGCTCTAGTTGTTCCCTTAAATCTTCAACAACTTCTTCAGATACTAAAGGCCTTCCAGTTGATTTTCTTTTATTTACACTTCCAGTCCGAACAATTCGGTTGATTACATCTACATAGAAATGTGTGAAAATATGAAACGAACGGTAAAATCCATACAATACCACGTATATTCATCTTTAATCAGTGGTATATAAAACAAGATATAGTGTAGTATATAGATACTACACTAATTTATATTAAATGGACGCTTTCACAAATCTGTTTACTTATACTCTCAGTTTAGCAGTATTGTAAATACTCGTTCCTGTACAGCTTGTTAGGAAATGATTTCGATTAATGGGCAGTTCGCTGCAATAACAGAGTATGTAACAAGTATCATATGATTGGTATATTTTCATAATCCTTTAAAGTTGATTTTTCAGGTACAAGTTTGGATTAGTGAAAAGCTGTTCTCTAAACACTGAATAATTATCCAAAATGAAAAACATATTTCCATAATGAATAATAGTTATTAGTTAGTAAAAGGTTATTTGATGACTATAAAAATATACAATTATTTATCATTTAACCAGTTATAGTTCAATCGTCTTTTTTTTTAAATAATAGCAGCACCAACTCAACACTATATTTTTTATAAAATGTAATAATAAAGTTCCAAAGTTTTGGAAGATTGGATGCACGACGTTAATGTTTTCCAGAGGACTGAAAACTCAAATCGAGGTCCCAGAACGTCTTTATTTAGTAACACATTTTCAAATTTAAAAAGAAAACTCTTTGCTTGCCCAAATATGCCAGTTTACCAATTACAATTATTTTAAAAAGTCGAAATTAGAACTAATTTTTAATAAAACAGTAAGTACTTTTGCAACTCAATAAATTATTGACAACACCTTTAACCACATCTTTTTCCTTTCGTAATACCAAATGTTTTCAGAAGTTCATGCTCGCGAAAAAATTTAATTTAAACTGTTAATAAATAATGCCAGCGCATCAATATACTCCATTTAAATGAAGCTTTAGTGAAAGAGGCAAGTGAGACTTAATTCTCCTTCGGAAAGTCTCCCAGAGATTTACGTCGATTAGTTCCTGCTTAGCGGTTCTTGTAGGAAGGAAGTGTAAGTACACTTCGATAGCTTCTACTGCATTAAGATGGATGTATTCTTCAATGTTAGAGAGTGCCTTTGGAGTTTAATAAGTTTTATACAAAAAGTCTATTTAAAGTTTAAATAGTTTGATATGAAATTTGTTGATTGATGACTCACTACATAATTTATCATCGCTTATTTCCAAAGAGTAAGTTTTTAAGTTTTCGTAGTAAACGTCATTTTCCCCATAACACAATTTCCCGATGTGTGTTTACAAATCTCGGAAATACGAAACTCCACTAACATTTGAAATTTGAAAGTGAAAAATGACAGACAAAATTGTCGTGTCTAAAGTTCTCTTTTAAACAAACATAATTATTATGATAAAATGTTTGGCGGAGAACTTCTAAACCAAGGACGGGAAATAACAAAGACAAGCGAAAAGTACTTTCATGTGTTCCTGCCTGAAATACTTTCACTTTAAGTCGCTGTCCGTCGTGGCTTATAAAGGGGCCCTATAAGAAGTTTTTTTTATCAGGGAGACCGTCATAAATCTGCAATGCTGGAAAATCCATACCGTCACGTGGGAATTGACTTATACCACAGAAGCAGTTCTCTAAATCGCAGCCATGTAGTCGTTGATGAGATGCCAGATTGTGATGCATGTTTACATGGTCACTAGTTTCAATTACATGCTCATTTAGTGTGTAATGTTTCACCAAGCTCTACGTTATGGCCTATTGTGGCTCGTGTCTGTCACGGCGTTTAAAATTAAAAGAATGTTGACGTTTTGAACATCACTGAACTTTTTGAAGAGCAGTTTCGTCGTTTTAACTGTTTTTTTTTTAAATCTGTTACGTAACAGCCCTAATATAATTAGAGCTGTAGACAAGGAGGTGTATTTTCTCCTGTTTGCTAACCCGAATTATTCATGCCTTCAAAAATTATAGATGCATGAATAAAAAAAATTGCGAACGGACCCACACAAAACCTCTTTTGCAACTAAGAAATTTTTTTTATTGATTTATGCTGAAGTTATTAATTATTAATTAATAGAAAACTGATTTGAATGCAGTTACAACGCTGCATATAACATTGTATTTGACGGGCTGTCACTTTTTTAAAAACCTTTCTCTTTTCATTTTAACATCCTAACTT
Source organism: Asbolus verrucosus (assembly GCA_004193795.1). NCBI lineage: Eukaryota > Metazoa > Arthropoda > Insecta > Coleoptera > Tenebrionidae > Asbolus > Asbolus verrucosus. The sequence goes on along the minus strand of QDEB01005489.1, from coordinate 1,795 downwards.
GGCTTTCAAAATCTGAAAATATGCCTAGGTATACAGTTGTACTCAATGAAACTTCGTTATAAAAGAATTACAGCAATAAATTTGGAATATTTATAACAAGACTATAATAATAATAAAAATCAACATATTGGTTTCAACAAATGTCCAAAATTATTTTTTAGCATAATTCTTTAGAACAGAGGATTAATTAAATTTAAAAATATTTATTAGATAAACTTAAAATCCGTTTTAATTATAAATTTTAATTTTAAAGGTCATCCATGATGTCTTAGCGGCATTTTGGAAACTACTCGATCAATCTCGTCAAAATTTTTGTAGTCAACAGACAAAAAGAATCAATTTATATTTTTGCATAGGAAGAGCCACCTTTTTGTAGTATTGTGTTAGTTGTGAGTCAATATTTACTTTGTATGTATTTTACACAAAATAGATCAAAAAACTGTTTTGTGAATACAAGAATTTTTTAAGAGCCAGTCATGATATGTTCCATTAAATGTTTTACTTTTGGGAAATCAATGTAATAAGATATAACAGAATTGGTAAATAACTTTAACGAACACGTGAGTGTTTTGATAATATTTATTTCAAATTAAAAATAACAATCTGGCAAAAAACATTTCCCATGTTGAAGTGATTACCGACAATAAAACATTAGCATAAGTGAATATTGTCTATCTGCATTGTTAAGAAAAACAATTTTATTAACAACTTTTTAACTGTCATAACGTTCACTCAAAAAATTATTCAGCATCGTTCTAAAATGCTTACCACCTATTCATTGTAAATAGCACATTCATCTTCTAATGAGAAAATGAGTGACGTACACGTCTCTTACCTCCCAATGGGGCATAACATACGTACATTAAGAAGCCTCTAATTTCGTAATCGTTCTGTTGCAATCATCTGAGTGATATCTGAACATGCTTCACACAATTTTTAACGTTGTCATTTCTATTGAAAAAATTTTGAAACGCTGAATATAAAAGCTATAATTTTTCCTTCCTTTCGAGAACGTTATCTAAAGTGGTCAACTCTCTTATGGATTGTGGTAGATTTTGGAACTTACCCATATCAATTTATGTGAAGTAATTCACTGGTCAGTCGAGTCGAAACTCATGCATTATGTCTTTTTTCTCGGACGGCAGGCTCATTTACCCTTTCGGACTGACCAATTTAAAAAGTACCTTTCACCCAATTTGATCCAAATTGCATTAAATTGACCATTGGGGGCTAATAGGGCCTCACTGACAAATTCTGTAACACGCGCGGGCACAATCAAATTTACTTTTACGAGCATTTGCCAGCGTGACCTGTGAAAGACAAATATACAGGTAACTATGGATAAATGTAAGCCCTATGGGCTACGGATGTGCGAACAATCTTTTTATGTAACATGAAAATGTCAGTGACCGGGACACAGATGATCATAAGTGATTTGTTATCCCCCTAGTCATTTTCTATAATAGAGCTTAATTATGAACCGAAGAGAATTCAAATGACACTAATTAAAATGCCTTTGAAGCCAGAACGTTGTTTATTTGTTTATAATACATTACTATGGAAATAATAATTATTGAAATTCTTACACGCTATATCAGTAGGTCTTTGGACATCTGTAGGCTGAATACACCGAGATCACCAGATTACACTTACATATTAAATATCGAGACTCAAATCTGAGAGCAACAGATAAAATTTAAAATAGAACTTGTAGTGACTATGCTGTCTGATAATGACATTCTATTCTCTTCTCTCTCTCGTAAATTCTAAATTAATAATTTTTGATTTACGAGTT
>QDEB01005424.1:0-58018 GCA_004193795.1 Asbolus verrucosus | reverse complement strand
TACACAACGAGTCGTCAAAATCAAGGGGGGAAAAATGGTCAAAAAAAATTGAGATTTCGAAAAAAATTTATAAACAAAAGTTGCTTATATCGATGAGTTCTGTTACTAGTTAAAATATTTGCACTCATTTCCATAACAGGCTGTATAAACAAGTTGACGTAAACGTTTCTTAAGCATGCATTTTTTTCGATAAAGAATATCTCTTTAGTAGACATGTTAATACCAGTTCTGGCTATGTAGATCATACAAATTCTTTTATAAAATCTCAGAAAATTTGGCCTTTTTTTAAATAAAAAAAATACAAAAATGTTTGCTATATTTTACTCGATTTTCAGTCTTTTTAAAAATATAAAATACCAGCTTTATTTCAACTTATTTTTCATTAGTTTTGCTTAATTTTCATGACCTCTGAAATTTTGTGCTAAACAATACCAATTCTCGCTATTTTAATTATTGTGAAAAACTTTTGGTAAAAACCATTAAAATTTAACCTTTTTTCTGATCATTAAAAGTTGAAATTTCAAAGTTTTTTGTCCAGTTTTTAAGGTAATAAGAGAAGCTGTTGAAATTAGACGAAAAATCATTAAAATTGAATTAAAAATTAAAAATTAGAAAATCCAAGAAAATTTATTGCCAGTGATTAACATATACTACGTATATTAACTTATATTTCTGGACTCATGTGGCTTGGGTAATTAAAAAATTATTAAAAAATCACCAGGAAAAAGGCTAAATTAACATATAATTCTCCCATTATATAAATAAAGAGCACATAAATTAGGTTCATTTAATAACCGCAGCGACAAAAATAAAGACAATATAAAAAGCCAACAAAAAAAATTGAGTCTAAAGACTCATGCTCGAACTTTGGGAATTGCAGAATTATTCCATGACGAATTCTTTACCACACGTTCCTAATTTGTTAATGATTGAACATATTTTTTTATATCTTCACGCGATAATTTTGAAATTAAAATAACAGTTGTTTTTGTATAATCTAAAACAAATTTAAAGATAGCGTAAGCTAACCTAACCTGTTCTATGGTTAGTTGGTTTTATATTATAAAATATCAAAAATTATCAGAAGAGTTTATCTGTGAATTTAGAAAAAGCTTTTTTTTGATTTGGTGGCAGCTAGCTAGCAGGTGTGGCAGCTGGACCAGATTCCTATAGAAGTCAATTTCCATCTTAAAAAGGTAATCCAAATTTTTATGAAAATTAAATTTCAATCGCTTCTCTTACTTATTACCCTAAAAACGGGCCAAAAACCTCTGAAATTACAATTTTTAATGATCAAAAAAAGGGTTTAATTTTAATTTCTTCGCAATAATCAAAATAGTCAGAACTAGTATTATTTAGCAGAAAATTTGAGTGGTCATAAAAACTAAGCAAAATTGATGAAAAATTAGTTGAAATAAAGCTGATATCTTATATTTTTCAAAAGACTGAAAATCGAGTAAAATATAGCAAACATGTTTGTATTTTTTTATTTAAAAAAAGGTTACATTTTTTGGGATTTTATGAAAGAATCTGCATAATTACCCCCATAGCCAGAATTGGTATTAACATATCTACTCTCTTTTAATGTAACAGACTAAAAATAAGGACAACAATATTGGATATACGAACATTTTTTGAATCCACGTTTTTCGAAATTTAAATTTAAAACTGTCAAAAAATACTAAAATCTCATATTTATGATTTTAATTTTTTAAAATTCTGTCAGAATTGTTTTTAAGTATTTTTAAAATATTTTAAGTATTTTATTTTTAAAGGTGTAACTGCGAATGATATTATTATTTATATCAGCGTCTTGCAAGATTTTTTCATGTTTTAAAAAAATGTTCAACATGACTACACATTTAAACACCAAGAACTACACCAAACTAGTGAAAAAACGAACTTCATTTTACAGTTACAAAGTTGTAAAAATTGAGGAAAGAATATCAGATACATACAACAACAGCATTACAAACATGTTGCATAGATGTTAACTTTTAGGCACTTTTAATTTAAGCTTTTACGTCACTAGTTCTGTAATTTCTTACGGTTTTAACAAAAATCATTCTTCTATAGATTGTATAAAGAGAAATCGGTACATTTAAATGTATACAAAAATTTATTTTAATGTGTTGCAAATAAATAAACTTTTAAAAGCTTTATAAACTTTCGTATTTTTTTCTTTCAATTTCATGTTATCTAATTTTTTTTTAATAAAGAAATAAATAAATAAAAGACAGAAGTAAATTTCATCTAATAAAAATAAGATGATTGTGAAATATTCATCCATTAAGTAATACTCCTTAATACTAAAACTCATGTAGAGCATATGGTTGAGTCACATGATTCGAAGCAGATAAAAAAAAACTTCCTTGAAATAACCACTTACGATTTTTGTTTTATATTAAAATTAAATCCATTTCAACTGCAAAACATTAAATGCACGAATGTATGAAAAGTAGAACAAATAACTAATGATAATAAAATACGATAGAAAATACACAAAAATCAGCATTGGCACTTTCGCTTTTGCAAATAAAATATTTCAAATTTCTCAAATAATTCGAAAATTTTCTGAGATGTTAGCTGCTGAAGTTTGTTTTTCGACTCGTTATTCAAAAAAAAAATCCTACCTTTGCGTACGGATTCGATAGCTTCAACAATGAGTTTTTGATTAACACCACACAAATTAGCAGTCAGTTTCTCGCATTTCTTATGACAGTTTACATCACAGTCTGTTTACAAAAATAAGATGAATCAGATCGGAAACAAATCAAAATAATCGACGCTTTGCCAGTTTTTCGAGATTCAATTAACCAAACGAATCTTATTAAAAAAGACATCGTAAAACAGGGAAGAGTGGCTGGTTAATAAAGAAGTCCACCTACATCACAATAAATCATTACAGACATGAATCAATTACTGGTAAATAAAAAGTGTAGCGCCATGTGTTACACATATAAAATGAAAGCAAAACGTGTGAACATCTAAAAAAATAGCCGAGGTTAAAAAAATCGCGGACTTCAGTTGAGAGATAAAAGTCCAATAAATCCAGAACCATCCATATTCTTATTTAAATCGTGACTCACGTGCATGTGCCTTCACTTACGCCTAACCATTATTCAAGATAATTAGGTTCAGTTGAACTTATTTATAGTTGTATTACGTTGAACGGAACCAGGTATAAATAATAATTATGAACAATTTAGCTGGAAAATTATTATCTGCTTACGTTGGAAGTTAAAGGCAAACAGATAGGTAAATAAAATTAAAATGCCCTTCACACTGGCATTACCCGACGACAAAACCAAAACAATGACAGAATTTTTAATTTTAAACTACGCCAAGGACTTAGAGTAGTTTAAAATTAAATAGAAACGACATCTTATTATCTACTTCCTGTCGTCTAGAATTTATTATTTTCGTATTTTTATGTTCATGTTTACCCCGAAATTAGTGGTTGTTAGTTATTAGTGCTGACAGAATAAAGGTTATAACTGCTCTAACCCTTATTTCTGCTGCCAGGGACGCCCGAATCAAAGCCAGAGTCATTGGAAGACGTACTTGCACCAACTTTATTACTGCTGTAAACCACATTGACATCATATTCATCATCGGACGATGTTTCTTCACTCTCGCTCGTTTCTTCTTCATTTTCTTCTTCTTCACTTTCTTCTTCTTCACTACTCTCAGATTCTTGAACTGATGGCGCTACCGGATGTCTAGGTCTCGGATAATGTCTTTTCCGGATCGTTTTCGGTGTCGCGTAAATTTCAACCGGACACTCTTCGAACTGTTCGGGTTTTTTAAAGGGGTGCATAAATTTGGATATACGATTCGATTGCAAAGGTACAAAATTACTCTTAGATTCCTCGGGTTCCGGTTCAGGTTCGGGTTCGGGTTCAGGTTCTGGAATTACAAATACTTCCAAATCTGGATCGTCTTTGGTAGCTTTGTTTACTAAGGATCTTTTGGAAGGCATCGGTTTTTTTTTAGTTGGCTCTTCAGTTTCTTTTGGAGGCTCTGGAGGAGGTTCGGGTTTAATTTCTTGTTGAGGTGGAGGTGGGGGTGGAGGTGTAGGTGGCATAGCAGGAGGAGTAGGTCTTAAGACCTTTCTCGGAGTTATGTAAACGCTTTCACGAGGGCCTATAGCGGCCCAGAAATTCTCTCCTTCTTCTTCCTTTTCTACAACTATTTCTTCTTTGTTTACACTTATCTGTTTCTCCAGTTTTATAACCCTTTTCTCTTGCTGAGTTTTGTCAACTTTTTTCTTAACATCTTGAATTTTCTTCAAAACAGGTTTTACATCTTTTGGAGACTCTGGTGTTTTATTATTTACGACACTTTCATCGTTAATTACAGTTGTTTGTTTTTCCAATTTTGTATCAGCAGTCTTTTCAATACTTTTCAAAACAGATTTATCAGCGATTGGAGATTCAGGTTTCTTACTTTTTACATCAGTTTTTGGATCTACGTCTTTGTATATCTCTTCAGTCTTTTTCTGAGAATCAGGTTTTTCTACAGTTTTTACAACACTTTCAGTGGTATTTGCGTTTGTTTGTTTTTCAACATTCTTCGTATCATTTTGAATTTTATTCAAAACAGGTTTAACATCTGTTGGGATGTCGAACTTTTTATTTGTTATATGAGTTTTTGATATTATGTCTTTATCATTTTCATTTGTGCTTGTTTGGTTTTTAATATTTTGTTCATTTTCTTGAATTTTATTAGAAGAACCGATTGTTGGCGTTTTCTCTTCAAGCTTTATCACCTGGTCTGCACTGCTAGTTTTCTTTATTTCTTCGACTTTTTCTGACACAACTTGCTCCGATTTACTTTTCACTAGCTTTTTCTCTTCACCGGTCATTTTCTTACCACTAATATCTACCTTATCATCCTTTTTATTGCTTTGAAGATTTTGTTTGGGTATTACTTTTTCAGTATTACTAGTTTTTTTGATATCTTCTTCCAGTTTCACTTCCTCTTCGAAACTGAGGGTTTTCTTCAAAACATTATCAATTTTTTTGGTTGGAATCGATTTTTTCTCATCAGTAACTTTATTCAAGGCTTTGTTGGTACTTTCTAAATTTTCATTTTTCTTATCCGTTACTTGTACTGTTTCACTTTTATTTTGAGAAATTATTACACTAGTATTATCAACTTTCTCCACTAATGTTTCCTTTTCTTCGACTGCATTCAATACTTTTTTTTCAGTCATGTCTTCTTCATTAGATGTTGCTTTTGCCACTGTTTGAGCCATTTCAGTTTTCTGAGGCACTGTTACATTAATACTGCTAGTTTTCTTTTCTGTTTCTTGAACTTCTGTAGCTTTGGGAGTTTCAGTACTTTTGTCTTCTTCAGATGTCTTTTTTACGCTTTTTAAAACTATTTCAATACTGCTAGTCTTCTTCAGTGAACCTTTCTTATTCTCGTCAACCACTTTATTTTCTTCTTTCGGTATCTTGTTAACACCTTCAAAAACTTGCTTCGTTGATGTTGCTCTTTCAGTACTGTTTTTCTCTTCTTCAACAACTTTCACTTGATATTTTGTACTTTCAACAGGTTCTGTTATTTTATACACACTGCCGACTGTTTCCGCAGCAGCGTCTTGTTTTGGAGTTTCTTTAATATCTTCTAAAATGTGCCCTAAATGAGCATTTTGGTTTTTCTTTAATATATTTGAAATCAATGGTTCTTTTGGTTTTGGCGCATGAACTGTACCTTCTTGTTCCTGGGATTTCAGTTTACCAAATTTCTTCACCGATTTTCGTTTAGCTTCCTCAATTTCTTCTACAATCACATTAAATTTGAATTTACTAGTCTTTTTGGGTTTTGGTGATTCTACTACTTCCACATCATCAACAACAGCTTTCAGTGTTGGTTTTTCTTCAATATCTACTGTTGCTGTTATAATGGGTTTAGGTTTGAGCTTGATTTTTTCAATTTCTACTTGTGAAATGTCTCGAATGGCTTCTTGATATGCTTTTTCTGTTTCAGGGTCGACGATGTCACTTTCTACACTACTGTCCGTTAAGGTTCTTTTAATTTTCTTTTGTGTAAGCCTTCGTTGTAATCCGGATTTATTACCATCAGCTTCTGAAGTTAACGGAGTTAGTGTTACTTTCTCATTAGATTTCTTTTTCGTAAATTTTTTCTTTTTTTTAACACTACCACGAGAATCATAATTTACTTGATTATCTGCTAGAATAACCTCAGAAATTTCATTGTTGCGTTGATTTATTATGTTATCGATTTCCTTACTTAAGTCAGCAGAGTTTCTTTTTAGTTCTTTAATAATTTCTTCGGTGGAAATCTGACGACTTTGTCTTCTCTGTATGTCTATAGGTTGGCCTGGGTTTAATTCTTCATTGATCTGATCGGTAGTAATAGCTGTGCAAATATCGTGAAAACTCGGTGTTTTTTGTATTGCCACTGGAGCCTTTTTAGAACCACGTTTGCTAATTTTCTTCTCTGGTGGTTTAAACATGTCTTCTCGACTGCGAATTAAAAATTTTTCTTTGAGTAGCTCCCCTGGAGATTTTTTTGGTTTCCGTTCTTCTTCTCTCTCTCTGTTTATCAATTCTTGAGGTTCGAAATTATCCCTCCAACTTTTTATGTTTTTGGTTATTTCAGTAGGTACCAAATCTGTATGAATGGTTTGTATACGAACAGTTGGACGATCTCTTCTGATAATTTTATTTGGTTTAGCTTCTTTCATTTCTGTAAAGTTTTTAGAATTATCAGTGTTGTTAGTGTGACTCGGTGACTTTCTGTCAGTTTTTTCTTCCGCCGGTTTAGTTCGCTCATATTTTCTGTATTTATTCACAGACACGTCAATATCAGCTGTGTTGATTTTGATTGGCTTTGCTATTACAACTTTTGGTGAACTGTGAATACGCAATTTCGGAGAATTAATTCTTCTCAATGGCGACTGATTTTCAGTTATTGTTGCCAAGTGGGGTTTATACCCTCGAAAGCTTCTTGGATTTAGCAGGGATGGAGGCGGACGTGTAAAATTCGATGGTAATAAAGAGGAATGGTTAGAATAAGGACCAGGTACGTATGAACCCGCATAACTACTAGTAGGACTCATGTAAATTCCAAGTTCAGAATAGTAAGGCATTTTGGATATAACTAATCGATCAATCAAAAATCAAACACGTGATCAATACAATTCGGACGAGCCAATTTATTTGCTACCTGTTTGACGTTTTTTGATCCACCGAGTGCACTCAAATTACTTAAAATGAGATTACACGTAAATAAATCGAAAGAAGATTAAATTATCGACGTGTTTTTATTCACAACCAATACGGTAATTGATCGCAAACTGTTTATTTTCCTTCTTTACGAAGTGATCATATGAGCTCCCGCACCAATAAGCACTAAATGTTATACTGGCAGATTTCTTAGCGCTGATGCCAAACAATCCTATTTTTATCCTGGAAACTGTGACGTTGGAAACTTCTGCTAAACTTTATTAGCTTGAACACCTGTATGTTCGCTTACAAAGAACAGACATGCATGCATTTTTAACAGGGCCGGACACTAGAAAGAACCCTTGACGTCAATTTCGCTTGAAAATATTTTTTCAGCTTTCGATATGCGCCCGAAAATAAATCAATGAAAATATTTTTCATTGAGACAAACGTCACGCTTATCGGAGGTCACATGATAAATCGTGATAACTCCTCCCATCAGGCGCCATGATAATCAACTCTCCTCTACATGACCAACATGACCAAGGTGTAATTTTAGGAATGATTAACGGCAATGTCGAAAAGCAGGTGTATTGTGATCACAGAATGACAATTTGTCGGTGAAGTTGTGCGTCCTTGTCTTTTTTTTTTCAAATCGCTGATTAATTGTCCTTTTCTCGCTGAATTTTACATAACAATCTTACACCTGTTGTCACTTTTTTTAAATTAATGTCTCTATGCTTCCATACAGTCAACGAATATATTATTCAGTCAAAAAAAGTAATTCTTGGCGATGAAAATACTCGAATGACGTTTATTAAAGTTCATACTTTTACGACTTTGAGTATCAAAAATTGTGAAATTTCCGTTTTAATCAAATGTTAGCGAACTTTACCTGCGTTAATAATAAATATTAAAAAATCGAAATGTTTTCTGAAACGATTTATTTTGGCTAACGCTACTACTTTCCAAAATTTTTCAGGATTTTCGGTTGAAGCAGAACATGTGTAAAAACGACGTGAAAGAATTCATCTGACGAATAATAACATTAAGTGATGCAACGTCCCACTAATAGCTTATCTCCTATCCACCTGGCTGGACCTGTCAAAATTAAGGTTTTGGGTCATTATTTCATTGCCAATATCAGATAACTAAAGCTGTTATTAAATTTACAAAGCTTCTCAGAAATAGACAATGAACAATACGAAAAAAAGAAGCCAAAAATAATTTCTAAATTTTCTTACTCGCTAGTACAACAGTGTTTACGCGTAATTAAAGGTGTTGCAAAGTGTAAAAATATATTTCGTGGACATTAAAGCTATCGTGCAATTTCTCACTTTGTCCTTATGTTATTTTCATAGAACCGTTGAATGATTTAATGCATCATCACTCTAAGTTGACAAGAAATGTCATGACAGAAGTAAATAGAGATAACTTTTTCATTTATCATGTTTCCTTTTATCTTAATTTTTTGGGACAATTCTCAAATCGTTCACATTTTTCTGTAATTATGCTGTACAACTTATAAATCAAAATTATGAACAATGGTTTTTAAAGCACATGAACCTGACATTTTATAGTCAGAGATATCAAAATTTCCAGTTTTAAAGGTAAATACGTTATATTAAACTTAAATTCAAAGCGTAATATTTATTTAAAGTAGAGTGCACGATTTGATGTGTTATGAAACCTTCAACATAACAATGCAAGTGAAATAAAATGTGGTAAAAGAATTATAAAATTAATGTTGTGATATTCACAATAACAAAGTAAATTTGAATCTTGAGAACAAAGTTTATGCGCTTGGTTCTCCCACTCACCCAAATTAGCGTCTCTCAATTAGTTTTTATTTTTTAAGGTGGTAACTCGATTCAAAAGCGCAATTAGACGAGGAAATGTTGCCAAAATTTTAAGTCAAACATTAATAAATAGAAAACGATTTTTTTACCAGAATTTGTTTACAAGTACATTGACATTAAGCATTTCTTTTTGATTATCTAATTTTATTATTTTATCTTTAACATGAAAGACACCGACCCAAAGACACATTTGTCACATCCAAAATATTAAAAGGATATTACACATACGCAGATTCTCTCTTAATATCCATCGAAATCGATTGTAATTTAATAATTGTGTTCGAAAATAATTAAACCAATTATATTTTTTTAATGGCTTTCATTATGTTATAGTGTATGAAGAAAAATTGCTATTTGGCAAATATATTTCCATTAAAAAATGTAAAAATATTTAGAATTAACAGAGCATGCAGTGCAGTTCTGACTTGAGAGTATAGTAAAATGTCACTCAAATCGGTGGCTGCTTCCCAGCTGCATATTTTGCAGAAAAAAATTACCCAATGCATTATACCTGCTACCACCATCTCACATTGTCAATGTCACCTAAATAAAAATTTATAGTAGAATCAAAGTGCAAATAATTCTATAAGAAATTATCAGTAATGTAGCCAAATTACGATAAGTGAGTGTACATAATAACTTGAATGCACTTATTTCGTCACTTTGATAACATATGTGATTATAAATAAATGATTAAAATTAAGACGAAGAATTTTTGGCAATACTTTAAAATTCATGGCAAGAAATGCTTCAATGATGCGTCACTTGTCATTAATACAAGATGCCAAAAATTTGTGTAATTCATTGTCTACGTTCGTCTTTGATTTTTTTGAAGCGTCCAATTTTGGGTGTGGATATTAAAAATAAACTGTTCACAAAAAAATAAATCGTCAAGAACTCGGCGCACTGTTAACCCAGGTTATGTACAGATACATCTGTTATATTCTATTATTAATACCTCAAAAACGTTAAAAACTTGTAATTGAAAATAAAATTAAAAATTATAAATATATGTATATACTCGTATGTATATTTGCAACTATGTGACTGTAAAAAATGTCTATAATGATATTAAGATTTGATGTAGGTTTATAGATATGCAACCAGCAAAACGCAAGAATATAATTAATTGCATAAAACTAATTCTAATTTTCTGATTACAGAATAACAATTTTTTTTTGTATAAACTGGCAAAGCGTTGGTTCAGAGGATTTATATTCAACTATGAAAGCTTACCTTCACATTTGAGTCCTTGTTTGTAAATGCCATATAACAAAGAACCACAGTGATCACAAAATGTAGGCGACATGAACGTATGAACCTTAAATCTATGAGGCAGATCTATTTTAAACCTTTCTCGTAAATACTAAAAAATCGTACACAATATGTATCACTCATTAAATTAAAACCTTACAAAATATTCAATTTTCAATCTCCAAAATAGATTATAAAATATTTATACTTACTATTGTACTTTCGGATTCCCGTCCAGATTCTGGACATTTACCTAAGAGTTTATCGTGACATCGTTTGTGCACAGCCGTTTGACAGGCTAAAATAACGTACAATAATCATATGATATAATGAATGGTATTAACTAACATTGACATTGGTAACCCTGTTTGCAAAATCCCCAGAGAAAGTCTTTACAAAATGCACAAAACGTTGGTTGCCGAAAAAACTTGGCAAGAAATTTGTGACCCTTCACTTCGTGTACTCTGAAACAATAAAAAATGTGTATGTTTGAACTTAGTTAAAATCAGTTCTAAATGAATACCTTTGATGTTTAACGGCGCCTCTCCGTCTTGTTATCTGTTTGCCCCTCGGCTTTTGAAAGTCGTCGTCACCGTCGGAATCTGTCGAATTGCTTTTCAATAGGGAAGTCGTAGAGTTGGCTCCAATAGACCCTTCATAGTTTTTGTGAACCATAATGGCTTGTCGTGGAGTTTGTCTTGGTGGCCGAGATTTTCCCTACACGAGAAAACATTTGTACAATAATAAATGCACACTTTATGTTGATAAGGAAAGGTTTTACTATTCCGGTGATAATTTTAATGACAATTACACGTTATTATTACTGTTTGTACAAGATACTAGAGGTAAATAGAACCATGAACGTTTTAATAAGAAGGCCTAGATAATCACATTTTAGTAATGAATTACTTTTTTAATTAGATATTTTAACATTAATTTAGTTTGTTTCCTTATGAGTGTATACTGGGTACTTTGGAAATTAAAATGAACATTAAAGACCACACGAACAAAATCCACTTTGAAGAATTACATGCTAAATGTAAAATTTCTTAAACAATAAAAAGCTGAATGCTGTTGCTTTATTCACATAAGACAATTTTTTGAGTTAAAAATAAAAATGATTTTAAATTTATATTTTGAAATTATTTTTGGAATGCTAAAACCTAAAAATAGATTATTTTACGTATTAATTTTGCTTTATCTATGCTTCTATTTGCTCATTTACAAATTCAAAACATTTTTCAATAGCAAAGTTACCAATATCAATTTTGCAAGTTCTTTCATAAATAAAATTTCGAACAGCTTTGTACTCATTACTCAGTAATGATTAAATCTTGACGTCAAAATCTGTAGAATATAGATTAATTTTTATTATATTTTTTTTATCGCTGTGAAATATGTAATTAACGTATACAAAATTCTAATTATTTGATATCGTGAACATCTAAAAAATTAAAAAATAATAACATGAATTATTTCTTGAAACTCATGTAATCACTTACAGTCGTTCGATTTTAAAGTACTAGACGAATTTTTCCCAAAAATTAAAAATCAAACTGTAAACATGCATTTTTAAAGTGACGCTGACAACATATGCAAGGAATACAGGGTAATTTTTTTAATTTTTCAAGGTACTCTTTCCAAAATAGGGTAATAATAGTTTTGTAAACGTCTTTGAAGGATTCCAACAGAATATTTCAGGCTTATTCTTTTCAAAGAAAAAAAATTAAAACATTTAAATAATAAGCAAAAAATATTTTTTTTTTACAGAAATCAAATAATAATATCAAGGAAACGAGCGAATTAAGATTCGAATTATGTTTAACAAAATACCTAAAGAATATAATTTTGATTACATGCACTAAAAAATTAAATTTCTTTTGTATTTTTTCCAGAACTAAAATGAAGAATTATTGATGGTATTGTATACTCTGTTTTTATATTTTTAGTTTATTGTTTAAAAATGTTTTCGAGGTAACTTAAGATCAGTCTTAAAGAAAAATATTACATTTATAATACAATTAATTTAGTAATAAAAGATAGATAAACGAAAAATAAAGTCATAAAATACTAAAGATAAATATGAAAATAATTGGTAATATTAAATAATAACAAAGAAAATATCAACTATTCGAAAAATTAATGAGGAAATAAGATGTTAATCAATTAAACATTTTATTAAAATAGATAAGGATGCAAGTATTTTTAAAATCATGTCCACATAAAGGAAAGTTTTAATGAAAAAGTACATTCGTATGTATATCGAGGGAGGACTACCTCTGTTATCAATTATTACATACTTATCGAATATAGAAAATAAATTTACATATTTAGGTACTGAAAATTAATGAAAATATGAACACAAGGGATTGATTAATTTAAAATATTTATTTTTGTGTCAAATTTAATGGCAAAATTTTCCTCTTTTAAGAAGTTTTTTCAGTAATGGGGAATTTTTCAAAAAGAGAGTATATATGTAAATAAACTTTATATATTAGTCACTTTTGATTGAAGTAATTGTCATTAAAATTAATAAAACAGATCCGATCATAAAAACTCTATATTCTATATTTGTGTGAATTGAGTTACTAACAAATATTATACATTTAAATTATTCCTCTCTTAACTACAAAAATTTAATTTGGTTTAATTTAATTCGAGATAAAGAGCGTTTAATATTCATTTTGTGATCCCATGAGGACGTTTTTATATATCGTCTAATAATTGTTAATAAAAAAATAATTTGAAATAACACCCGTTCTATAATTCCATTTTGCTTATGTTACATTTTTTTTTGCTAGATTCTAACTCAATAAAAACCTAATTGCGTAAACAATCTACTGATGTGCAATTAAATTGAAACCGTTTCTATCTATATGTGGCATTTCCAATCAAAATATCGGTGAAGTTCCATTTATTTAGATCTTTTAAAGACCTCAATAAGTTTATGACTTTGTTTTACTGCATATAAACTGTTGAAAAGTTAGAAACGCAGAAATCTGATACGGAGATGCGGAGAATAATTATAGATATAATAAACACTCGTTGAATAGATTGCTGTTTACTGGAAAAGCTAGTTTCGAGAAAATAATAATTTCGTACATGTAACAGAAATTGAAAAATCTAAAAATGAATACTTAATTAAATAATATACAGGTGCTTGAAGGTTAAAGATGAAACATGATCCCGTTCATTAATACAAAAACGTAATTAACAATGGACTGCGCTCGCAGAATAACTCATTACTGGCAACGCAAACAGAATGCAAAATATTATACTAGGTCATCTACGTTCAGCTCAAAATTCAGTTATAAAATTAGCCTGCTGTAGCTCCCTTTACAATATTTACACCACAGACCAGATAAACAGACCTATTTGAACTACACTTTCCAGAATTTATTTTGATATCGATAATCGGAAATTTGCGTAGGTACGTACCTGGTGACCATTAAAAGTGGCAAACAATACCCAGTGCTAGTGTTAAATAAACTTGAAATAAATGAAAACAAATATAGAATGTATCAATAAAGCCTGGCGAAAGACAAATAAATGTTAAAATAGCTGCAGGAAATATAAATTTCGCTGGTGCTTACAAAATATTTTTTTAACTTAAAGTCTGTAAAATTTCATTCGGTTACTCGGAACTTGGAACCAGAGTAAAGTTGTCTTATATGAGAGAATCATTCTTTGTCCAGTCAAATTTGAGATCGTGATGATTTATCAAACCATTTGTATTTTAATGGATGAAATAAAAATCCTATTAATGTCTTCACCAAAGAAACAAACACTTTCGATTATTTTTTTTATTCATATATCAGTTTTATTTTTGCATTTATAAAATTTACGAGCTATACAAAAATAGCGACATCTGAAAGCTCGCGGAAATAAAAAAAAATTATCAGCTCAATATTACATTTAATTTCTTTGGGGACAATGAGGCAGGATTTTTATAAACCACGTGATGTTCAGACTTGTGCTGTGGGCATTCTACTATTTTAAATATACCTACTTGCAAACTGTTTCTTTTATTTGTTTTGTGTTGTGTAGTCAAAAACTTTCATTTCATGTTAAATTTTTTTTATTATCGTCTGAAGGATAATAGCTGTTTTCTTGGGATTACTGCAGAATTTTTAACACAAATTTTTGGGAAACTAAAAAATATTTTAAAAGAAAAGAACCTAGTTGCAATGAAATTTTCAATAAAGATAAATCGAAGAAATTCTAGAAGAAATAAAAATTTTCATATGAAGTTGTACAAGGTGATTTGTTCCAAAAATAAACTCATTTAAAAACTGTTTGAGATGATAAAACAAAATCCTCACTGAAAATTTAAGATCAACAAATAAACCGGGCTAGATTTATGACTTTCAGATATGTTTACATACCCATCTGACCATAATAATTGTAGTTAAAGTTCTTAAATTAAAACTTTCTGAAGCACCATTCGATGTTGGAACAAATTTATTACCACTGTTACAAACATAAGTAAAATGTAGCACACAACAGAGACTTATTAGTTTATTTAAATCTTATTAGACATACTTTAGACTGGTTTAAGCTGGCTGTACCTATAAGGTTTCTTTTTAAATTTCTATTTATTTAAGTTTTATATAAGCTTTTATTTGACGTTTTTTTTTTACAAATTTACTAATAATATGTTAAAATTGGTCCATTACAAACTATCAAAAAATGATGAACTATGTTCATTTAAATACGTAGGCATTCCTGTTTTATGTATCATTTTTCGTTTTGGCAAAAGAAGAAGCACGTGCTTCAAATTGAAATTGATGTTTTAATAAACAGAACAGACCAGTTTTGAAAACATCAAATCGATTTCAATTTTAATCAACCTCCCGAGTTGAGAATTGACTGTGTACACTATGCGACATAAATACAGCTACAGGGATATTATGCAACCCATTAGTCAGCATGTTATTTCCCGATTACAAGTTGATTGCGTATGTTTGCTTTCCAGATCAGAGATTTTTTATTCTTAATGTCAATAATGTGTTTTGACAACGCGTGTTTATTATCATTTCTAGAGGAATATAAACATGCCACAGAAATATTTAACATATGCTGATAGAAACTATTTGCGGTGCTTATATTTAAAACATTAGAATTCAAATAGTTAGTTGCAATTATAATTCTTTTTGGGTGTTAGTTGACAGCAACGAGGAGTTTATTCTTACTTCAATATGATTCCTGGGAATCCTGTCGGTTTTTCTTTGTCCATTGCTGGAATTGGAACTAGTCCGTTTTTTATAACGATGAGATCCTCCAGTGAACATCATCTTGTACAGTTTTTATTGGACGGGCTTTTTTGAATTTTTTATATCACATAGCTTTGTCTTGAATATTTTTGTACTATTCGTCATATTAAAAAATTTGTCGATTTTCCTTGCAGAAAATTTCCAAAGCATGAATAATTAGGCACACTATCACTTTATAAAAATAAACTATTAGTCACATATTTCCCAAATATCAAACTGCAACAAGCTTACTACAAAACATCACTCAATTTTAAAACAGCTTATAAATAAATGCAATAACTAATTAGTTATTTGATACATATAATTCGTCGTTTTATTACAAACACATTCATGGGAAAATGTTTTGCATTCAGCGGGAACAAAACCATTTATCGTGAACACTATACATAAAGAAAATCACTCAAACACCCTTCGAATTTCTATTAAAAAAGACCATTTAAACGCATTTTTCAACGAAGATTAGGCTTGGACTTTGTAATTTTATTGGAAGTAACTTAGTTTCACCATTTAACCAGTTCATTTTGACTCAAGTATGCGCTATATGTTTATACCAAGACGTCGTGGCAGGCTTTTTATTTTTAGACAACTTGGGTTTAATTTAACATAGGTACAAGATTACACTACAAATCACAAATGAATTTAAATGTAAACCACGATAACAACAATTAAAACAGAATTCGACTTCTCTAATACTCACGAATCATGTTAAATTGCTGTGGATAATCGATTAACATAAATTTACAATTGGAGGAATATAAACTCAATTTTTAAATTTTGCGCGCGCTCAAATTTAACACAAAGTCGGTAAAGTCGGAAACTCAGCTCCTTCTTTCAGTTTCCAAAAGTGCGAACATGGTACGTTGACATGTTTCTTTAAACATTTTTGTTAATATTAAAGTCATCCGATAAAGAAGCAATTTATTTTTAACTGAATTTTATGGTAGAGTTGTTTTTAAGCCGTTCTAGTAAGATATTTATTTCAATATTATTTGTTTATGAAAATGTTAGGTTAGGATATGATACTCATTCGGTGACAACATAACTATTTTAAAGAAACAGAGGCTAATATTGAAATTTTCTTAATTTTAGACGAAGGGTACGTCAAGTTTTGGCAAACGCCGGAACAAGACACATACTTTGTGTCGTAGATGTGGTAGGTCTTCGTACCACATCCAGAAATCTAAATGTGCCCAATGTGGTTATCCGTCTGCCAAATTGCGCTCATGTAAGTCTTTTGATTACAATAACTTCTTGTTTCTTTGCACTAATTGCGTATTTCCAGACAATTGGTCTATTAAAGCTAAAAGGAGGAAGACTACTGGAACTGGTAGACTTCGCCATCTGAAAATTGTACGCAGGCGTTTTCGTAACGGTTTCCGTGAAGGTGGAAAACCAGCACCCAAAAAGGCCACGTAGCTGTTATAATTTATAACAAAATAAATTTATAATTAAAACATTCTACCTTTTATCTTTTTAACTTTGTAAGTACTTAAAAAACACTGTAGACTTACTCAAAATTTATTTTAAATAAGTGCTTTACTAAAAATACATTCTTCAAAAATAAATATGCACTAGATGGATATTAAAATTATAACTATAAATTACATAAACTTAACGACTTAAAAATTAATTAATTTGGAACTGATGAATGTTACTATCTTGATAAGTATAAATGACTGTTTCTGTGCCCCCTGGTTCTGCTGCAATAATATTTCTTGTGACTGTTGTGTCTGAAAAAATATCACCATTATTCATTTTTACACACTAGAAAAAATTTAGTAAGCACGAAACAGGTTTATTAGCTAGACAACTATTCTTACTGTAAGTTTCTTCTGATGCTTCTTCAAAACTGAGTTCACTAGGCTGCAAATTCTTGTCACTTTTAGCAGCCTAAAAAGAATATCTTTATACTTTAATGAACCCAAGTTTTCTGAGTACTTACCTCTCTATATTTTAAAAGATAAATTTTTAAAGGTTCTACATAATTGTCAAAGCCAAGGGAACTCATTGCATATAAAATATCTTCACCATTGATGGTTTTACGTTTTTCCATATAACACCGATCACTAGCTTCACTTGTGATGAAACTGATGAATTCTGATACACACTCTTGAACACATTCTCTAGCATCTTTGGCGATCTGCAATTAATTGAGCAAAGACATGATTTTAAATAAAATGGGACTAAAATAATCAAATGAGGCGAACCCGTACTTTATTATTTACCTTTCCCGTTTCTGGAATTGCTTTTTTCATTATCTTAGCAACGTTGGCGATGGGTAAAAACCGGTCCTGTTCTCGCAAGGGTGTACCAATTTTGTCAATAGGATCATGGTTGGAATCATCTGTGTTTTCAGCTGTGAGTTGTTCAGTGTCATCTATAAAACGCTGTTTAATAAAAAAACATTTAGTGTCTTGGCTTTTTACCATCCATTTCTTCAACTTGAACCATATATTGGTCTGTCAAGGCAAAGGTGTGTGTAATGTCATCTGATAAATCCGTTTTTTCCATAGCAACACAACCGCCACTAACATATAATTAAATCGAAGTTTCAATGAAATTATTTGTACACCTTATTTTATTTGCAAATGTTAAAATGCGAATTATATTTAACTTTGGCGTTGTAAGTTTGTTTTCATAATGTACTTTTTAGTGTCATTTGTAGTAACTTTAGTTTTACGTTTTACGGTCTTGGTGTTCTAGTGACATTTTTAGTAATAAAGAAAATCCCCTGTTAAATGTCATTAAAAAAAAATACGTCTGTCAAATAAATAAACAATAATTTCAAAATGATAGTGAGGTCATAATAAAAGATGAAACTTTACACTTATCTTAGGATAGGTGTAACATTTTCAGTAGCTTTAGTAATATTTTATTTCTATAGTATAAAGGTACTTAATAATAAAAATAATGTGACTATGAAAGAAACTCATAAAGCAACAAGAACTTATGAAGAAACAACTGACAGAATAGATTTTAAGAGGTAAAAGTCATTTCTTAAATTGTTTTTTGTTGCTTTATAAACTTTTTAGAAACGATGTTGTCGTGGTAGTTGTGGCTTGCAGAGATAGGCTGCAAGAAACTTTAACAATGTTAAAATCAGCCTTAATGTTCAGTAAAGAAAAATTAAATTTTGTTGTTTTTGCTGAAGATGAGTTAATTGAAAGCTTTAGTCAGAAAGTAAGGAAAGCAAAAAGGTTTGAGGAAAAGTAAACAAAATTTTGATTTTAGTTGGGTGAATGGAAATTGTTCACTAATAATGGTTTTACTTATAAAGTGATGGCTTTAACCTTTCCCAGTAAGGATGCTGAAGAATGGAAGAAACTTTTTAAACCATGTGCTGCTCAAAGATTATTTTTACCAGTATGTAAATTAACTTGAAAGCACTTAAAATTTTTAAAGAATTTTTGTAGAATATATTGAAAGAGGTAGATTCAGTCTTATATGTGGATACTGACACTTTATTTCTTACACCTGTTGAGACTATTTGGAATTATTTTCATAAAATGAACTCTAGTCAAATGGCAGCATTAGCTCCTGAACATGAGGATCCCAATGTTGGTTGGTATAATCGTTTTGCCAGGCACCCTTATTATGGAAAATTAGGTAAATATTCTTAAAATGTAATCATATTTTTTAAAGATAATACTTTCAGGTGTTAATTCTGGTGTTATGCTAATGAACTTGACCCGAATGAGAGTTTTTCAGTGGAGTGAATATGTAGTCCCAATTTATAAAAAATATAAATTAAAAATCACATGGGGTGATCAAGATATTATTAATATTATTTTCCATTATCATCCTGGTATTCACAATTTATTAATTAATGTTTAGCATTTTACTGTAATTTTTTAGGCAAGTTATATTTATATTCATGTAGGTACAACTTTAGACCTGATCATTGTATGTACATGAGTGTATGTAAGCCTGCAGAAAAAGAAGGTGTAGCTGTAATTCATGGCTCTCGTGGATTTTTTCATTCAGAGAAGCAACCTGTGTTTCAAGCAATCTATAGAGCTTTTGAAGAGGTGCACAAGTTTGTAAATGAATCAAAAATCAGTTTGTAATTTGTGATTTTAGTTTCAACTAGGAGGTGACCTGTTCAAAGAATTTTATCAACCTCTTGAATCTTATTTGGATCAAGCTGAAAACACCAATTGTGGACACATAAAGGAGGTTTTTCTTAAAAATATTAGAAGATATATAGATATCGATTACAATAATACGTAGACTGAAATTGAGGCAAGAAATGTGTCAAAATTTGTTGTGCGCAATTTTTAGTTAATTTTTTTAATGCTCATTGCATGAAATGAACAACGACAAAACTGTCCTTAATCTGTAGTACTATTTATTTTATATAACATTTATATTTTTATATTAATATATATTTGTTGCAATGATTTTATTAAAATCGTAGCTACTCGCTATAGAAATTAAAATAATCCAGTGTTTTTATATTTTCCCCTAGTACAACTTGTTGGTTATGTAACTTGTCAAAATATATTTAACCTCACTTATATTTTGAAAAAGAATGTTGAGACAAGTATTCAGAACTGGATTAGGATTCGGTATTTTTTCTACCGAGGTATTGGATCAAGATAAGTTAAGCCACCAGACTGAAACCGAGAAGAAGGTAGATTTATCGGTGGTGCAAAATGAAACTGGTTGGGACAGAATTAAAGGAATGTTTGAAACAGAGTAATTATGTATGAAACATAACTGTGCTCTTGTAAAATATTTCTTGCAGCGAATTTGGGACTCCTAGCAAAGAATGTATTACCATAATGCATGTGGGAGCTATGAGTTTGTTTGTTGGGGCAATGTATGGAGGTATTATCCATAGTCGAGTGGCTTATATGAATTTCATAAAAAATAATCAAGCGACAGTATACCACGATCACTTGGAAGCTAAGGTATTTTTTTTATTTCATATGCTCTCGCTGATAACACATTTTTAGAAAAAGTTACAAGATCAAGTTACAAAAAGTTTTGGAAAAGGAGCATGGAAGTGGGGCTGGAGACTCTCACTTTTCTGTACCAGTTTTGTGTAAGTTAATGGGACTCTTTTTTTCATCTTTCAAATATTTACGTTGTTTGTTATACAGGAGTTTTTCTACTATGATATCTGTCTATAGAGGCTCTTCAGGGATTTTAGAATACATAGGTGCAGGATTCATTAGTGGTTCATTGTATAAATTTAATATGGGGCCGAGAGGGTGGATAGTGGGAGGTGCCTTAGGTTAATTACTATTTATAATAAACCAATTTAAGCTTCAATACCTTTTGTTTTAGGATCTGCATTAGGATTTGTTGCCGGTTGTGCAACAGTAAGTTTACTTAATTTAACGGGCATGTCAATGGATGAGGTCCGTTACTGGCAATATCACTGGAAGCAAGAAAGAACAAATTACTTGAACAAAGGTTTGGCTGAGTACCTTGCAAAAAAGGAGGATGATGTTATCTATTATCATAATAAAAAAATGGGTGAAGCTGGAAAAAATTTAGGAAGTTTGGATTCAAAGATAGAAAAATAAATTATTTATTATAAAGTTTGTGATTTATTTTGGTTATTTAAGAACACAAAAGCGATTGATTAAAGAAAAATAATACTTTTACCATGATTTATACAATGAGCTTTTAGTGGCCAAATATATAAAAATATCTGTTATGAAAAAGCTATAAAAACACCTACATTGAGCACATGTCAACAAAAATAAATAATTTATAAAGCATGAGAACAACCACTATTCAATTTTCCGAATTTTGAGACTTTGTCATACGTTTTGGTCCTCTGTTTGGTGGCCCTCTGGGTTTGGCAAATTTCGGACGGTGCAAATTTTTTGTTGGATGTATCTCTTCGTACAAAAAATCTTCAGTTAATTCAGGTCCTGAATCAATTTCCAGCTGAAATAAATAACGTTTTAACAATTTTTTAAGTTTATAATCTCCATGACACAAACCTTTTTTACAATTTCTAAACCCAAAGTTGTGATCGTGTCAGTCAATGGATTTTTACAGCTTGAATACAACATACGTTCTTTAATGGGGCAATTATATCCTGGCATTGAATATATGAATACTATAACAATGTTGTCAATATACACATTGTAATTAAATAAATGTGAAAATACCTATACTTTCCATGTAGTCTCCTTCATGGGTATGTTTGAATTTATAAAGATGATATCTACCACTATCTGCAGGAACTTTAGAAGGAAGCTTCTCAATACTGAGATTTTCAGCAGTTACTAAATGAATAGTTTCTTCTTCAATATCTAATGAAAAACATAGTTATCTAATGAAGCCTAGAAAATGGCACTTACTTATTTTAAATTGTAAATAATCATAGGAACCCCGTTTCATATCGATGATGGCTTGTTCAGCTGCTTGGGTGATTGGAAAAGCAACCCCTGTCAAAGTCTGTTGTTTGCTATCTACACTGATATCAGTGTGGACTTCAGTTCTTCGAATTTCTTGAAGCTCTTCTTCTCGAATAGTTAATGGTGCTGGAGCAATTGAAGCTTTTTTATATTTTTGATATCCATTCAATGTTATATCACCCTGTAACTTCCACATCAAATATTTGATACTGAAATGATAGACTTATTACCATAACAGTTCCATGTAATTCTTCTTTAATCTGTGATGTTCCAAATTCTTGCTTCAATGTGGCTTTAGTGGAAGCATATAACATTTTTTGCCGAATAGGGGCTGTATCAGGTGACCAACTTAGAAAAAGCCATTCATATCCCGATGAATTTTTCGAATCTAGTCTAATGTTAACCGTTAATTGTATCATGATAATAAAATTACTCTAGTTACCTGTATAAAATATAACATGGTTGGTTTTCTTCCACTATAGATGTAATAAATTTGTCAAAATCTTTATCCCACGTATGTTTGACATCTTTGTGATCAGCAAGAACTAGCTGCTCTACAGTTGGATATTTTACATTCAATTAAGATTGTTTATAATGTATTGTTAGTACTTTACCGTTTTCTATTGCAATTTTGACCACTCTAATTTTTCCATCTTTACATTTTCCTAAAAATTTCTTCAACTCGTCATTGGCTAAATGTTGAATAAAAATTGTTAGTTAAATACGAGACATGAAATGGTGGATTTTAAATCACTGTTATTACCTTTAATTCCTGTCTGATGAGACATTTTTTCCGAAATAAATTATTTACAAATTTGCCACAAAACCAAAATTATCCCCGCCCACGAATTTGACACATTTGACAAGTAACGGTGAATTTAAAATGTATATATTTGCTACACTGACAAGTTTGTGTTGTCTGACCTGCAAATTCGATTTTTTTTGTTGTGTGCTGTTGTCAGCTGTCATGTAACTGTCATCAACTCAAAATGATGTCCATTAGTGTTCCTAATTACGATTTTATTATAATAAACCGATAATATTAAAGAAAATATGTGAAAGAACGGCTAAAGTGACGATATTATATCAAGGTAGATCTATGATTATAAGTTTCTTTCTGAATCGAAGTTTTTTGTTTTCTGTGCGATTTAAAATTTATAAAATTCTTTGTATTATTAATTTTTTAGATGATTGCAATGGAGGATAATAATACGATGACGTTTGTTTGTGCGGAATTATCTACAACAATGTTTCAGAAATTATATGACCAAAAGAAATCCAATCGATTCTGCGATTTAACACTACATGTAAACAATAAGATTGTAAAAGCACACCGTAACGTATTAGCATGCAGTTCCCCATATTTCGATTCAATATTAAAACATCATAAAATTATTAGAGAACAATTAATTATAACTTGTTTAGATAGCGAAATATTTAACACAATATTAACATACATGTACACAGGTGAAATCACTATAGAACACTCAAATGTAGAGGAACTCTTGAAATTAGCCGATCACTTCATCATAACTAAAGTAATTGAATATTGTATAGAATTCTTAGGGACGAAATTAAATCTAGATAATTGTCTGTTTACATATTTTTTAACACAACGGTTTAAACTCAAACATTTAGGAAATATAGTTGAAAATTGGATAGTTAGTCATATAGATGAGATTTGTGATGGGGAAGAGATTATCGGATTGAGTGTTCAAGAATTACAGGAATTTTTTAAAAACAAAGTAAAAATTGTCAATTTTTACTCAAAAACGGCATTAATTGAGCAGTTTCAGAGTTTCATTTTATCAACTGCAAAAGCCTTGAATGTTTTATCTCAGTGGGTTTTACATAACGTAGAAAAACGTGAAATTCATTTTGATAAATTGATCAAATGCTTTCACGCAAATTCTTTAGAACCTACTGAAGTTTTCAAACATTTAGATACTTGCATTTTATACAACAAAAGTGAACTTTGTATGTACCGATTTTTGGATTATTTAGTTCAAAATAACTGGATGCTTTCAAATTTTAAATCCAGATATGATAGCTTGCATGTTAAATATGGACAGGTACATTGTATTAATAATTTGTACATTGAATTAATAATGATTAAATTGTAGCTGATTGCGTGTCATAAAAATGATGAAGAGGATTCAAAAGCTGACAAAATCGTTGTATCCGAAAAAAACGATTCCAGCTCATCTCAGAATAGATTTAGTTCAGTATTAGTTAAAGCGAAATTGCGTAATAAGAAACAACTCATTCTTAAAAGACTGATGTTATTTGGTTTAAAACCTAGTTTAAGGATGGCAGCATTGAAAATGCTCACTTGTAAAAAGAAAATTTTGCCTTTAACCGATTCAGGGCAAGATGAAGAAGGTATTAAAGTAACAATTTGTTGCCTACGCGAAATATTGACGAATTAATTTCAGATGAAGACATGGAGGAAAAAATGGGCATCAAATGCCCAATCTGTTTCACTACAATCAATGACAGTCTTCTTCTTGAACAGCACTTAGCTTTGAGCCACGCAAAAGATGTAACTTATAAATGTGGCATTTGTTCCTTTGTCTGTCAGTACCATGGCGACTATTTAAATCACATGAAAAGCCATTTTTCGGGGCCACCCTATAAATGCGATTATTGTAAGTCTTGTTTTCAACATTACACCAATAAGTTAATTGGTTTGTTGTAGGCGATAACACAACAGATCAGATTTCCAAATTAATATCGCATAGAGCCCAACATTTAGAAGAGTCCGTTTACCAATGTACATTTTGCTCGTTCAAATGTCGATTGAAACAGAATTTTGTTTCTCATTTAAAAATCCACACTCCAGAGAAGAATTTCAAATGCGATCAGTGCACGAAATCCTTCAGGTTCAAACAGAATCTCGAAACGCACATGTTGACGCATACCAGCGATAAGAATTTGACTTGCGAATCTTGCGGCTTTCATACGAAATTTCTGAGTCATATGATAGCTCACAAAAGGATCCATGCAGGTAATTTCCTTCGTTCTCGGATAATAAAATGAATTCGAGATAGTTTTTTCTCCAGGAGATATTTATCGCTGTTCTTATCCACATTGTAAATATTCCACAGCGAAAAAGAACCAATTAGCTAGCCATGCTAAAAGCCACAATGGAGTGCGACCACATTCGTGTGGCGTTTGCGGGAGGGGTTTCATGGAGAAATCGCACTTGGTCCGGCACGAGCGCATCCATCTTGAAGAGAAACCATTCAAGTGTTCCAATTGTGATTACGCCAGTTCCAGAAGAGATAAGTTGAAGGAACATTTCACCAGACATCACGGCGAGAACGCCTCGGCTAAAGTACCGTATAAAGCTAGACCGATGAGGAACAACTCCACGCGCCCAAAATCGCAAGTAAATCGTTGGATTTTTGACGAAGATATAATCTAATCGTTATGTGTTTCAGTCTTCACAAGAAACTGTTACGACTAGTAATAATAACAACAACAATAACGTAAATTTTACTCAGACGAATAGTACAGCCAATACTGGAACGGGTGTTTCCCAACCGATCGGTAATGAAATTCAGGATTTGATAATGCATCATCAGAACCATTCCGCTTCTTCTGCCGCCACTAATTTATCCGCTATCAACTCGAATTACCACCATTTCGGCGATCCCACAGACTTTCATCATCATAATCACGCACATAACATACACAATCAGATTTTGGCCTCGGGACATAATCAGAGATCCTCCACTCAACATCATAACAACAATATCGTTAACCACCACATGCTGGCGAGGACTAACCATTCTACTGCCACTTCTACGGCGGCTGCCGTCGCCGCAGCCATGATGCTCGATCCTAGGTTCCATCATAACACTTCTGTGAGTGGTTATTTTTAACTTTTGCTCTTGCATATTTTGTTTTTTAAACGATGGCATGCGTGTTTTATGTGAACAGTTGGCCAATAAGGTTTTCTATTGGCCAAAATTAAAAAACAATAATTCACACTTCTTTACAGTTTTGTTGCTTTAAATAATGGTTTGTGTTGGATGATCCAGACTTTTATCTAATCAACAATGGAAGATACAAAAACGATGTTTTCTGACACTCATTGTAGACAAATTTCTCCTTCGATTTAGTTGGAAGTGACTGTAATGCATCTTTTTTAAAAGCTCATAACATTTTCCATAGTTAATTTAAATCCCTTTACAGCTGTGCATAATTCTGTCGATTGTTGATTCGATATTTCAAAAAATTATTATTCATATTTAAGAAACTGTTTACGATGTCAAAATAAGTCAAAAAGCGAGTGACTTTTTAACCAAGCATTTTATTTACAAATGTTCTACTTGTTTTTTGCAAATGAAAATCGAATTAAACTGGGTACAGTTATAAAGACGAAATAACTAGTGTTATTTGAAAAAATCAAGTTTCAATCACGTTTTGCTAAACCGAAAATGAAATTTGATCAGTAATTCGTAAATATTTGTTTTTCTGTTTCTCATAGTTTGTTAGATCATTGGTTAGGACGTTAACATATTTAACACAAAAATTAATTGATAAGTTGAAATGTTCACGTATATACAGTAAATGAAAGCATTTAAAAACTGATAAATGGAAGCAAGATAGAGGATAGAACGTATTTAAACCAAAAATTTCAGTTGCAACGCTGATTTTTCTAATTAAAATTATTAATTTAAAATTAAAGAGTCGTAGTGAAAATGAAGCATCGTATTCGATAAAATTTGATAACCACAACGCCTTATGGTTAATTACACCAATGGTGGCCCAATAGTTTAATGCAAGTTTTACAAATATATCGGCAAGGTAATTAATAAAATAAAATTCTGTTTCCATTTTCGCAGAAAAACAATTAAAGTTAAGAGATAAGAACCTCCTTTTGCCTGTAAACGCTGACACAGACAAAAGACACACGAATGTGCAATGTGTCAGCAATTTCTAGGAATGTTCAAAAGTTTTAATGTGTTTTCAAATTAAATTTGGCAAATTTTCATGGCTATATGAGCACATACTTATTATAGACTTGACTCAGTTTACACTGGTTATTTTATACTGTGATGATTCTGTTTATTTTTGATGTTAATTGTTGTTTGCTTGTCATATAATTTCCAACTGAAGTGTGATTTTCTTACTTTGAAGGTGCCCTATCATCCGACCACAACCCCAGTTTCTATGGCAATGGCCGCTGTGCAGTCTTCACAGCAGATCCAAGCTTCTGGACAGCACACTGAATATCCCCCATCTCTTCAGAACTGCATGACACTATTCTAGTCTGAAAAATAATTGTGATTCCTATTTTGTTATATAGTATTTAATTGTATTATCAGTATTTGTTGACTTATATAAATGTTGTACAACTTTTTTTGTTGAATTATTAGTATGTTATTTTTGTTGATTTGTTGTAATAATTTTTATATTATCTGCACTAAAAATGAATAAACAGTAATGTGTATCGTCTATTTGCAATTTTTGAAAATATTTCGTCTAGACATGTTATATATTCAATTCAATATCGATATTGATGACAATTATAAATAGATGTTCACTCTTAGAAATAGATTTTTTTTTATAAATAGTTTGAACGTGAAAAAATTCAGTTACGAGGGAAACCTCGGAGCTTGAAGAAAAGATGATTCATTTTACGTAAAGCGAGCAAAGTTCATTAATAATAGCCTGTCTTTTGTGTTATTACAAGTACAAATGAATGTCTGGATAAGAAAATATAAAATTGTTTTATCTCTTATCTTTCGTGTACATTAAATACTAATAACGTATCGGCATATTGATAAACAATGTATTTTATCAAACGGGAATTTGATACCTTTTGGGTTTATTTTGAAAAAATAATGTTTCAAGGAATTCGCGCCTAAAATCAAAAAAGTACATTCCAATGTCGCGTACTATTTTTAAACAGAAGAAACATGGCGGCAACCAGACATTTCGGTCTATTTAAAATGTTAATAAAACTCTCTTTACAGTGATAATAATAATGTGAATCGTAAATAATAATAAACACGAGTGATCGATACTGTAAAAAAGTGTTTTGTATAATATTCTAGTTGATTAAGAGGCAAGTGTGGTGACCGCTCTTATTAATCTCTATCTACCGGGTGTTTCAAACAATTAAGGCGGGTAAGATAAATTGCATGTTGCAGCATCATTTCCCCAGTATTTCAGCTTGCAAATTGCAAATGTTGACACTTATTATGTCAAACATCTATATTTAGGTTAGGGGACATCTTGGTAAAAGAGCATGCACTGCTTTTGTACTTGCGGTAGATTTTTGTGTGAATTTTATGTTAATTTTCTTTTGTAGTTGTGAGTCATGTTCGATTTTTTCTTAATGAATTTATTCGATTTCGAAATACCGTGTGTGATGACTGTACCAAGTGTACGTATAGAGCACGCCCACATAAGTACATTCGCAGCAACAACACGTGGGCTAATGTGGGTTTTTTGACTTTTCTTCGGCAATGAATTATTCATCTCAAGAACGTTTGCCGTATATGGAATGGATTATTCATTGAAATCCAACCCTGCCCGAGAAAAACGAAAGTGATGATATAAAGCTCGAAATCAATCAACCGTTCTTATTTTATTATCTTTTATTTTCTATTGTTGTACCTTTTGTTGAGTACCGCTATCGCTGCACTGTTAGTTCAGAGAAAAGACAAATTCTTGGTTCATGAATCAACTGCACCCAATTTCTAATTGTCTGTTGTGTTACCCGAGTGCGGCAGTCGTTGCTTAAGTGAGTACTTAAGTAATATTCGAAAAAAAAAAACGAAAGTAATCCCACTACTGAAATTTATTGGCATGTATTACAACGCAAAGTTACTATTTATATTGGCGAATTAAGCGTGCTGTTAAATTGTGAATATTACCAATAAATAAATGAGGGAAGAAACGTTGAATTATTGATAGCGGGTTGTTGCTTCACGTCAGTATATCCCAAGTTATTTAGTTAAAGGTAGACAAGGATAAGTTAAATTTGTTGAATAAAAATAACCGAGTAAACTATTCAAACCTGCCATCCAATGATCTTAAAATAGATGTCCCGTCTTGAGTTTATGTGTGCTCTTATCCTTCTCTATCACGTCCCAAAACCTATTTTCTGCTTTTTTTTATCATACATTTTTAACGCATCCTATTGATTTTTTTTTAATTGTTTATTTCAGCAAAATGGTGGTTGGAGATCCGAGTATAAATAATATCATGAGCGGCATAGAAAATGCTGGCGGAGTCAAACAGCACAATCATAAAAAGAAATTGAAACAGAGGTGAGTTAACGACGTAATTTCACGGTGCGGTTGCACGTCTAGATCGTCTTTCTTCGTTCGACTAAAGATATGCTTAACAATAATCGTAATTGTATTGTCTGATTGACAGAAATTACGATGTTTTTGGCGATTTGGCACCGAAATTGCTACTGGCCAACCTCCAGTTTTTAATGGTAGTTAATAAACATTGCCACTTTCTATATTTTGCAGTATTAAAGTTGGCGGTTGACTTTAATATCTACTTTAAAATCCAAAGAAAAAATTATGTTCGACGTCCCATAGAAACACTTGTTCGTTGCTATACGAAATGCCAAAGGTCTTGCAGTACCAATTGCTGTTTTATTATAGCTTATAAAATATATAGAAAAAATAAATTTACATAAAAAAACTGGTCTTTTCCATGAAACTATCAAATTATGCTTTCATAAATTTATAAACAAAACAAACCTTATTAGTTTGTAGTTTCAATCTTCGATGTTTAAATTAGATTAAAAGTGGATGCGTTGTTAACAAAGAGTCAATAGTTAAATGCACTTTTCCAGTCAACTTCTGTGTACGTAGTAATTGTCAGTTTAAATCACGAATTATTTTATGCGAACTGCAGACTAAATACTCATAACAAAAATAAAATGTTTCACAAGGAAAATTGGTTTTGTCACTGATTAATATGGTGGATATTTGTTTGCTAAATTTTTGTCTATGACTACCAAATTTAAAAAAGTATATTTTTATCGTTAATTTTTCACTAAAATTGATGTTTCAAATTTTTTATGGCTCTCATTCATACGGATGTGTTAATTATCATTTTTTTATATTTGCTTTTTGGAAATGTAGTTTATTACAAATGAATACATTTAAAACATAAATAAAAATAATATATATTTTTTAATACAGTGTATGATTTTACGCAATAATTGTAAATCGCAATGCAACCACTACTATTTCTATAAAATCCATTATTTCAAAATTAGGGCATTTTTTTGAGAAAATGAAAGAAGCATTGCCCCGAATGTAGCCTTAAACATGCGAAATGTTTATTTTTACGAATTAGAAACACAAAATTTTCTTTTTTCTTTTAAAAAATAATGATCAAGGGTAATATTTTTACTCTTGGCATCCAGAACTGACTTTTTTAAAGTAGGTGGTAGTCTATAAAGGCGGATTTTAAGCGGGCGGCAAATTTGTTTAGATCTTCGCCGCTACCACTTTATAATTCTATATGTAACAACATTTTTATAATACTTTTTACACCACTTTTTAATATTTTAAAAGAGTGTGTAATGTTTGTGTAATGTTTTTATACTAACTGTTATTTTTAAAAAATGATAATGAAGAATACAGAATTTGAATTAGTCGGTAGTGATCGAAACAGTCATTAATTTTTTTACAAAATCTGTTATCGTATCATTTGTAGCCGTCTAATTGGTAGAATTTTATTAATGACTGTAGTGTAGCACTTACAAAAAAAATTAAGTAATTCATCATAAAATAAATAAATTTCAATATTCAATTTTGTTTTCTTTTGATTTTTCAAAACATTCGAAAGATTGAAACTAAAATGTATTTGGGAATATCAAACGAATAAAATTATTAAATTTAATAAACATTTTTATCATCATTAGAATCTAATATAACGTAATTTTATCCGTTTTAGCAATGGAAAATGGATGAGAATAAAAGTTTCTTTGCAAAAAAAAAAAATTGAAGTTAACTTTTATTTATTTATCTTTGTTCCAAAATTTTTCAATTTCTTGCTTATTGCCTGTGAATGTAAAGCGATCTTAAAAATTTATGATGGAAAGATTGGAAGTTTAAAGGTTACTATAAAGTGAACAGTGAATAGTAGATACAAAATTACGTTAGTTATTTCAATTAATAAATGAAATTTTTTTAACCAAAATTGTTAAAATAGTGATTAGTAAATATTTGTAAATACATAAATACATGTTTGAGATAGATATCAATCTACATCTGGTGAAAGACACATGAAGTAAACTTTTATTAATCGATTTCTAGTCAGCGACTGACTTACCGTTATAAACATAAAACTTAAAGGATAAACTTACAAAAGCTATCCAACATAGGTATACTGATCGATACAATAATGCAGTGGTGTTACGTAATTTCTACTTTGTAAACAACATAGAAATGATTTCTTTTTAAATAAAACTTTTATGACAAAGATTCATTTATTTTAAATTAACTCATCTGTATTTATAAAATCATTTGGTTTACAGTTTTAAATATGTAGACTAAACCATCATCACTTGCTATTATTTTGCAAGAGAAAAGTTGCAGAAATTTTGAGGTGTTTGTAGCGCTTTCTATGTATTTAATTTAAAAATCAGAGATAGCTTACAGTTAAGAATATCGGTCGTTCTCAAGAACTTAACATAGATAAACTCCGAAAATCACAATATTATCATTATTTTAAGTAATCAGTGATTTAAATAGAGGAAGAAATTCAGCCCGGTATCTTACATAAAGAACACCAGTCCGACTGAAATGATAAAATTAACCAATCGGTGTGGTATAATCGGGTTATAGCTTTCTATGTAAACGTGGTACTTGGCTTTGATTAAAAGCAACAAAAATGAACTACAAAGTCGGCTTTGTGACTACAACTTTCTATTGTTTACAAGAGTTGCAAAGAATTGTGTCTCCTGAAGCTTGCTAGAATGTTAAACATCTTAAATTGAGTGTGTAATTACTATAAGTTTGTGAACAACAATTGTATCATATGATTATTTTAACGATTCTAATTGGTCAGATTTCAAATCTCCGCAGTTGTATTCAGTTTATTTTAATGTTATTTAAACAAGGTTTAACCTTGACTCTGCAATAATTTAAAAGATGGGAAGAAATTGTTTTTTACGTCAAACCTAGGAAGTTCAATGTGCCAACTATTTTTTTTTTATAAATAAATATCGAATACTTCATGTATTTCAACATCTCATGTTTTAAAACACAGTATATTCTTTGAAAAAATTTCCGTCATTCGAAAAAAAAAATGAAAGATCAAAAATTATTACTTTACAATGGATGTGGAAAAAAAGCTATATTTGTCTTATTTATACAACATCTATTATATCGACTTTCATGAAAAAACGGTCCTTTTAAGGTTTGATATAATAAAGAAACTGGGTCAAGGGACGTTTGGTAAAGTGCAGTTAGGAATAAATAAAGAGACTGGTCAAGAAGTAGCCATAAAAACGATAAAAAAATCCAAAATAGAATCCGAAGCAGATCTGGTTAGGATAAGACGTGAAATTCAGATCATGTCGTCTGTCCAACATCCAAACATTATCCATATTTATGAAGGTAAATAAAACGAGGAGACATCGAATTTTTAAACCATCCATTTTCTTTTAAGTATTCGAAAACAGGGAAAAAATGGTACTGGTAATGGAATACGCAGCTGGAGGAGAATTGTACGATTATTTATCAGAAAGAAAAGTTTTAAGCGAAGATGAAGCTCGTAGGATATTTAGACAGATTGCCACTGCTTGTTATTATTGTCACAAACATAAAATTTGCCATCGTGATTTAAAGTTGGAAAATATTCTTTTAGACGAAAACAACAATGCCAAGGTGATTTTTTTTTCTTTTGGTAATAAGTTTTGCTACGTAACTATATTTGCAGATTGCCGATTTTGGTCTTTCAAACGTTTTTGATGACCAAAGGTTACTGAGTACTTTTTGTGGTTCTCCTTTATACGCTTCACCTGAAATCGTAAAAGGAACGCCCTACCAAGGACCAGAAGTTGACTGTTGGTCATTGGGTGTACTTTTATATACTCTAGTCTATGGTGCCATGCCTTTTGATGGAAGTAATTTTAAACGATTAGTCAAACAAATTTCTCAAGGGGATTATTTTGAACCAGCCAAACCCAGTCGTAAGTAACATTTCAACCAATCAAATCACTTGTCTGATTTCTCATATTCAGCCGCATCTCCGCTTATAAGAGAAATGTTAACTGTTAATCCTAAACATAGAGCAAACATAGAAAAAATCTGTACCCATTGGTGGGTTAATGAGAATTATGATGTCAATTGTTTAGAGATCTCAGAAGAATTAGCCAACCAGACTCCGGTAAGATTGGACTTGTTATTGTCCTTAGCTCCTCCACCACCGCAATTAGAAAGTGATAAACTTTTAGTTACAGGGGATGTAAGTTTCTAAATTATAAATAGTTTTAAGGATTAATATAAAACGTTTAAGGTTGCTGAAGAGATAAAGACTGAAGTTGCACCACCGACAAGGTCACAATCCGTAGGTAGTTTAATGGAACTTTCACACCCAGCAGAAAGAAGAATTAAAGATCTCTTAAATGAAGAAAAGGCGTCGCCTAAACGTAAATTAGAAAATACGGTGAGCACAGATCGAATGAAAGAAGGCCTCAAGAGAAAAGATAAAATAATTAAGGAAAACACTGTAGCAGATATAACGCTGCATGGAGCAATACAAGAAAATGTTTCCTTAGAAGATGCAAGTATGTCTGAAGCTGCCCCATTAGATAAAAGTTTAACTCAAACAATATCGCGTGAGATGGACGTCGAACAGAATGAAGAAATTGCGGATCCGTCATTACAGGGCGCTGCATGTACAGAAATAATAGAAGAAGCAAAGAAAACAGAAACAAAGAAACCCAATAAAGTAAAGAAAACTTTATCAACTAGTGTTAACAATAAGGTATTGGAAGGCATTAACGAAATTCCTAGTCAAGAAAACGTAGCAAATAATGTAGATAAAGAAAACATTGAAAAAGTTGCTCAAGATGTTAAACCACAGGAAAAACCGGCAGAAAAACCGGAATCGAAAATCGCAACTAAAAAGAAAACTGTGAAAAAGAAAGTTTTAACAGACAAAAACGAAAACGTTAAACCTAAAGAATCATCACCGCAACCAGAAGTCAAACAGAAAAAAGAAGAGAAAGTCGAGGAGAAACCAAAAGTAGAAAAAACCGAAGAAGCACCAACAAAACCAATCGAAAGGAGAAAGTCGCGAATATTCGAAGCCGCTGAAAAATTCCAAAATATGATCACCCCAACCGAAACCAAACCCATCCCCATAGAAAAGCCAAAGAAAATCGTTATACCCGGCGTGAGTGTGGACGGTTTCAAAAAAGAATTCGAAAGGAAAGCCAGTTTGACGTCAACATCCCCACCTAAACTCAAAGGAACAGCCTCCAAGAAAGTGTTGATAGACCAACAAAAAGCAGTTGAACCGGAACCTTCAAAAGAAGAACCTCCGGAAAAAGTCGAGGAACTGAGAAAACAAGAGAAAGAAGAAATTAAACCGGAAGTTGCCGAGACACCAAAATCTGTGATGGATGACGAGCGCAAAGAACGTGTCAGAAATGCCGTTAGTATAATTTCAAGTGCCTTAGATAAAGAAGGGGCGAGGAAATCAAAATCGCGTCCGTGTTGTGTCAGGAAGCCGCCCGTACCTTTCGGTGTCAGTGGTCGTTCTGCTTCTGGTAACATAAGTCTGTTGGCCTCACCTTTGTCACCTCCTTTAGGTCCAAAACCGTTCGTGAGGCCGCAGTTGGACGCTAAACCGGAAGTGAAGAAAGTTGAAGAAACACCGGAACCAGTCGAAGAAAACAAAACGTCATCAGCGGAAATCACCCTTAAATCTGCAACTCTTCCGAGAAGAAAGACGACGAAAGCCGAAATACAACTGAACTATCCCGTGCCTAAACCAGCGACTATGGAGTTTAAGACTGAAATGGCCCATAACATTGCGGCTCCGCCGAAGGCCGCCACGCAACGAAGCGAAGTCGTCGTTCCGGTTTCCGGACATCCTATGGTCAATTTCAGGTATTCTTGTCGATTTTTCGTTCATCCTATTTTGACTGACAGCTTTTCAGGGCGTCATCCCTTGAACCAGAACAGTCGGCCAAAGGTTCGCCCAAAGAGAGGATCATACCCATTTCGTTCGAACAGCAAGAGATCGGACGGGAAAGCGTGCAGTCACCACCAACCAAACCTCCAATGCCCAGACCTTTCCAAACTCAAAAGTCAACTCAATCACAAAGGTAAACCGATTTGTGTATTTTCTATTTTTATTAATTAAGGATGCGTCGAAATTCATTTTCTAGCTGCTTGTGATGAGTATGGGGTAGTATAGATATCTATTAGAGACACCAAAATTTCGTATTAAATTTTAAGTCTTAAACTGTTTCCTGCAGATCTGGTAGTCTTTCACGACAGTCTACTCAAGATTCGGATACAGAAACCGCTTCAGGTGAACCCATCAGGAAGTCCCCGAGAGAGTACATCATCCCTATAGCGGTGGAAGGGGGTGGATATGTTACTCCGCGCGCCGGCAGCCTTGAACCTAGTGATACAGCAAGTACAACGAGTACAATGACGAATAAGAGCAGAAATAAATTCGGAAAAGCTAGAAGGATGAAGTGAGTTAATATAAACAATAATGATCACTTGTAATTAATTCTTAGTTCGTTGTTGAGCGATCGCGAATCGGAGGATGAAACCTCCTATCCTAGTCTGTACAGACACAGTTCCTTCGGTAAAGACAGCGATACTGAAGACTCAAGAAAGGACGCTTTCCACTTGCACAGACTGAGAAGCACACGTCCGAAGAGAACGCTTCTCGAACACAACGATTCTCTTAGTTCCGGAGAAGAAGATGACGATGATGGATTCGAAATTTTGACTGCTGAACATTTGTTTTCCAATCTGTTATCGAGGGTAAGAAACCACTCTGAAATGATAATTTTCAGTGAAATATGGTGGTTTTAGGTGCGGGATTTGACCCAAAAACTGAACGTAGAAGATGGCGGCCGACCTGGGTTTCCTACTAGCCGTTTATTAAGTCATTTTGACCATGGAACGAATTTCTGGAATTTCCATAACAGACTGGACCCCCTCTCTAGGTAGGTATTAATGAAACTCGGAATCATTCTAAAGTAATTCGTTTACTATCCACAAGCTCGCAGTATAAAGTTACTTATGTAAAGGAAATAAGAACTTATAAGTAAGTTCTATGTTCGCTGGGTTATTGTTATGGGTAATGGATTCAATTCAACAATTGTTACAATGTAGTTTTGTGCGTTATTTTGTTATTCACATTTTTTAGGTTTGGATAGTGTGAATCGAATGTTGCACTTGTTTGATCACTTAGTAGTAGTAAAAGCGTGTTCACACAGATGTTGCTGCGATTTGGATACCCCATAAAACGTCTTTTGGTTGTAACAAAAGTTAAGATTGTGCATGTTCTCATTAATATGAAAAAATGCTGAATAGACGGTGCACTTCATTTTAACAACTTGACAGTTTGCATGGAAACGTGATTTAAGTACAAGTAGCGTAACTAAACGGGGGCGAAGGATGTCAAAGCACCATGACTTGTGACCTAACAGACCCACACATAATATTTTGAGTTCTTGGAAACTTTAGAACTTACAAAATTAAAGGTTTATAAATTATTTCGATTAAAACAGTCGTTAAAGAGCGAAAATAATATTTTTTAAAGAACTGCTCAAGATCACATGTATCACATGTAACAGCCGAATGGCATCTAACGCTATTTTGTGCAATTTTTACTAATTACGGATTCCGAAATTTGACTCTATACTAGGAGTATCCTGCCAACATAAAAAATATTAGCAAAAGATGCGGACATATCAGAAACTTTTGCAGCATCTAAGTAACTTCATTAAAAAAAAGTTTCAGTTTTTTTTAACAGGATATAAATATGGGATCTTATTTTCTAGTACCTACATTTTTAAGCACTTTTCATATTTGGTTAAAATTTTACTTTGTTTGACCAATAATAAAGAAAAAGTAACCCATATTCTTTCTAAGCTGGCACCGGGACCCACCAAATTTGCGCTTACGCTTCTATAATCAAGAAAATACCATCATTATTTTTTTTCTTACAAGTGCCCAGTTCTGAAACGTTCCGCATGAGTAATGTAATTTTTACATTTTAATCTTGTGTGTTTTCCACGGTTGATGTTGTTAATCATTACAGACACTCATCTTTGGGTAGGAGCTTAAGTCGCGAACGCAACAGCAGCGAGAGCTCATCATCGACGCCGTGGCGACGCAGCGTCAGTCGTGATTTAGCCTCGGACATAGAAAGCGTTTTCAAAGATACAAATTCGACATCACGTCCTAGAGGTAAAATATTTTAATATGACAGTCTTTTAATAGTAGTTTTGTGTTGTGACACGGATTTTTTAAATGTTCTCTGTGGTAGAGAAGAAACATTTTTGTGCCCGTGTAGATTAGGAGACAATTTTTGCATTCTCCCTTCCCTTTTTTTTGTATATTTGTTTTTAAAACCACACGATTTTTGTTTTTTTTTTTATAATCTTAATATTGTATTTGTGTAATTTTTTTACAATAACTCATTCTTTTTAGTTGTAATTATTATGTTATTATGGCATATTTTGATGTACTGAGCACATTATGTCGTTGTGATGAACTAATTTCATCCTTGCAGTATTGTGTAAAACAGCCCACTAACAAAATGATTATTTGAACAATAAATATTTTTTATCGAATATCTCCCGTATACTTTTACATCGACGTTGCAAGGTAAGTTGTAAAATCTTTTTTTCTTTAATAACGACGTAACCGTTACAATCTAACAAGGGTATTTTATATAAGGTTATTTTTAATAATAAAATCGGATAGATATCAAAAAAAGAAAACTTATTTTAACGTAAAATGGGACTAAAGGGGTGGAGGTGTTTGCACAATACTGTAACTTTTCATTGCATTGTTTTGAAAACGTAGAATAACCAAGAAAGTAGTTAGAATAAAGTGACAAGTCCGTGGATATACATCAGGATATGCCAGGCAATGGAAAGCATGGCCGTGACAGTGTTGTGGTTGCAGCGCGAGTGCGTGTGACGGTGCATGTGCCCTGCGGACCAGCCACACAGAAGGGCACCCACTAACTGCCTGGCTACCTGCTGCAACACAGACTCGGTAGGCTGCATGCACTAATTCATCCTTTTCACATCACATGTCATGTCATTTTTTAAATAACAACAGTCACACACATCTAGATAGTCATAAGTTCAGTTGAGTTCAGTTTTTTATTATTATTGTTATTATTATTGTTTATTTTGGAACCAGCCAGGTTGTGGCAGCACTGGTAAGTTGGTAACACAGAACACAAATCATTACAACTTAACACTCTTTAATAAATAAAGGATGTTTAGTGTTATCAACTTGAAGGTTGGCCTTTGTGAATGACCATCCTGAACAGTGCACAATTTTGTGGGAATTTATTGTATTCCCCAGAAGAGTACAGAAAAATCCTCAAAAGCGGAGCATGCGCTAACGCATCTAGTTCTTTTTTTTTTTAATTTAATTTTGTTAACTAATTTTTTTCGTTTCGTGTTTCTTTCAAGCAGCTGCAGATGTTTTGTGCCAAAAAGTCACTAACCGGCGACGGTAGGTGGTTGGAATTACTGTATATTTGGAGCTTTTTTTATTTAGTCAAAACAAGTGCAAGAGTTTGATTGCGATTCGTCATTTCAGATAAAAAATCGAAGAAAGAAAACCTTAATTTAGCAGACTTAGATCTAAAAAAATTTAAATTTTCCGACGAGGACGCCTTAGCTTTGTCCTATTTAACTCCCGGCTTATCACGGAGGATACAAAAACATTTGCTGTCACAACTGGCGCCCTCTGAAGTTCAAAAATTACATCGCACTTTATCCTCATGCGAAAATAACCCTTACGAACAAGACAATCAAAAATTCATACGCAGATCTGTTGATCGATTATCTTCAACCTTGCCTCGTCGATATCCAGTCGAAAATAGTCAACTAGAAAAAGATAACGGATCGAATCGTATTCAATCAGAAGCTGGATACAAAAATTACAAGTCAGGTTTGCCTGTTAAATTACGTGACGAACAGAGATCAGTTAGCGTCGGTTACGAATGTAGACCTGACAACGATTTCGGTTACAAAAGACCGAAAACGTCACGTTCTGTATCTTTAAGAGAGCCAAAAAATTATTGTGGATTGAAAGATAAAAGCCCTGATTCGAGCCTTTCAGAAAGTTTATCACGAAATGATGAAAGAAGGGAAGATGGTTTCTCAACAGACAGCTATTCATCACTTTCACGTCCTTCATCTTATTCTAAATATTCGTCAGATTCTTCAGCTTTAAACAAATATCTAACACCAATCAAAACTTACGATGCTAATAACAAGACTGAAATCAAAAAACCGTCCTCATCACCTAGGAGAATCTCCAGATTTTTGAGACCTGATTTTTTTGATACACCCAGGGAAGAGAGCGCTCTAATCAAAGAAAAGAAAGAAAGAGAAATGGAAACGCAAAAAGTATTAAAGGAAATCAGAGATAAAAGAAAATACCGACTTAATGCGAGACGAGAAAGATCGGTTTCCAGAGAAAAAAGTGTAGAACCAAAATGTAAAAAAGGCGAAGAATCAAATAAATTTTTAACGGCAAAAAACGAAATGGTGAAAGATACCGATCGATTACTCAATAACGTCTCAAATAATATAAAAAATCTAGAAAATAACGTTAAATCCCTTCATGACTATGTTAACGTAACTGCTCAAAATCCCACAGTTGATAATAAAACGACTGAAGAAAACAGAAACGGAATTCACGATTACGTCAATGTTAAAGCTCAAAAACCTGAGGAGCCTCCAGTGGTGAAAAAAACTCGTATATCGAAATTAGTGAGACCAAAAAGCTACCCAACCGAAAATATCGTCGAAAAAGAGAAAGTTATGAAAGTATCACCGGATAAAGAATCAAAAATTAGTAAATTACGTAAAGGTTTTACTCGTCAAGGTTCCAAGGAAAGA
Source organism: Asbolus verrucosus (assembly GCA_004193795.1). NCBI lineage: Eukaryota > Metazoa > Arthropoda > Insecta > Coleoptera > Tenebrionidae > Asbolus > Asbolus verrucosus. The sequence goes on along the minus strand of QDEB01005424.1, from coordinate 17,929 downwards.
GACAAAACCAAGGAAGATAAGAACGAAACAAACAAGAACATTAACGAGGAAGAGAAAGGGCATAAAAATAAATTACTGCAATCGATCGAGAAAAAATTGGAAAAATTCCGCTCATCTACCACTTCAGTGAAGGATTCTGATGAGGTGAAGGCTATGAAAGAGAAAAAATCGAGTGTTGAGAATGCCATTAAACGTTTACGTGAGCAAAGTCTCCCCAGAAATCTAGAACATTGTACCGAATCGGGTTTGATTAAACGTGCTGTTTCCGTTGAAGATTTATCGAATTTAAGCTCAACTAATAAACCCTTGCAAGCATCCAGGAAGAGTGTAACCAAAATTTTAGGGCTGTTTAAAAAATACGAAGAACAAGAAAGCAAAAAGAACGACAAAGTGATCAAAAAAAAGAAAATTAAAGAGAGCAGCAATAAAAATCCCGAAGTGAAAATAACTGCTGATGAAACTGTGATCCAAAATAATAAAAGTACTGAAAATAATGTCAATTGTAACGATTCTAGTCAGTCGAATGAGTTCAAAAAGAAACCTGATCGTCCTCGTTCTCTGTTATTCGATAAAATGAAAAAATTTCAAAGTGGTGCTAAAAGTGATAGTGTCGTAAATGAAAAAGAAACCAAACCCAACAAAGCTTCTAGATTGCCAGTAAATTCGTTTAGACGTAGTTTGAACCTAGAAAACGTCACAGTCGACGCTCCTAAACTATGCAAAAATCCGGATCAACGCAATTTGAAATTTGACCTCTCTATAATCCCGAATAGAAGTAATAACAATGAGCCTACCCCCAATACAAGTGCAGCAAATCATGACGAGAATAGGAATTCAGCCACTACTGATGACAGTTCTGCTTTTTTATCACCTGATGATAACGATTCGTGGTCGGTTTGCTCAGATTATCACACTCAAGACTTAAACTCCCCTGTTTCGCCAAACGGACATGTTTGTTCGGGTGATGAAAACGAATCTGTCATTGACCGGATCAGAAGAAAGAGTTTCTACACAAGATTCAACGAAAAGAAGAGACCTCGCAAACCCAGTCTCACAAGGAATTACAAAGATTTGGATCTTTATAAAGACATAACATACAAAAATCCCACAGATTATGGTTCGTTGGACCGTAGATCTTATGATTATAAAACACCACTGACACGTCGGTCAACTTTTGCCTCAACTCTTCAAGATCCGGTTAAAAGAGAATACAAGAATTACACACACAGTTCGTCGCTTTTGAATGATTATGTTAACGTACCTAATCGTTATCAAACTTACAATGCGAACATAAGCAGGCCCACCGCTTCAATTTATTCAGATTCTGAAGATACTGCTTTGGATGAGTTGCTTTCGGCTGCAAAATCCAGAAAGTAAGTTTTCTTTTTTCGTTTTAAAACGGTGTTTTAATGCGTTGTTTCAGATACAGTTCCCCCATGCAACCATCCACATTAAGTCGAGGATCAGTTTCTCCTGTTAGTGAACAATTTTACCTGAATAGACCTGCGTCTTCCGTTACCTCCCCAACAGAACCTGTTTAGATATTCGATTCCTTATATTTTTTAGAGCTAACCTTGTAAATTACGTGAAGTGTATTTAGGCAGCTAAAGCAAATCGCGTGATGAAGGTTTAATAACTTCATGTGATCATTAGTATACAAATCTTCGAGAAAAATCAAACCTGAAACAATTTGTGTAGTAATTAGATAAAAATAGGCTCATATCAAACTCATTTTGTCTGTTAAATTAAGGTTTTAAAGACAAAGGCTTATTAAAAACTGAAGTATTCTTCAATCTTATTTATTTACATAGAAATGAAGAAAAAATGTAGATACACAATGTATTATTTATATGTAAATGTTGTTTGCTTTCTTTTTTTTAATTTATTATTAGAAATTATAGTTTGTTTAGAGTTTTTTTAGTAGTTATTTTTTATTGTAATGGTATTAATTTATTTATTAAAATATTGATATTATCTGACTAAAAATTGGATTGAAAGTGTTATGAAATTACTGTTTACTACTAAAAAAGTAGCGATTGTTCAAGTTTAAATGATTTTAATTATCAGTTGACCCTCCCTAAGTCTGTCACATTAAGTCAAGACAATGTTACGTGTAGTGTTACAATTTTAGGTTGAGTTTGTGTGAATTGTTAGAATTGTATGTTGAATTTTGTGATTTTATAAAAAATATATAATACATAAACCTTTATATTCCCTAGTTTTATTTGGTGCCATCTGTCTGCGTTTATCTCATTTAAAATTTCAAAACAAAGCAGCCGTGGTACCTCTCAGTGCCATCCACCATCCACCTTGACATAATTTATTCACCCTGACCTGCTATTGATCATAATATATCACCACTGTTTTGAAATGGGTGCAAAAGTATGCAAACCTTGCAAAAAGCGCAAAGCGAATACATTCCAAGGCGGTTCAATTTTGGACAGAGTCATCAGCCAAGCTTCCAACGAGGACCAATGTTTACTGTACAAATTAGCCAATTACAAAAAAGGTGAGTTGTAGAAAATTACGGGAACACCCCGCGAGTTAATTATTTCAGGTGGTGAACTAATCGATGCTTACAACATGGGGGGTCAGGCGGAAGTAGAAAAATTAATGCGTGACCAGTTTGGCCAGTTGATGTACCAAGAAGGTAAGGGGCAAATCATCAACAGATCGGAGTATTTGAGGTGGAAGTTTCGGGATCACGAACAGGTTATTTTACCGATAGAGGCTTCTTTAAGTCGTTACGATCCTCTGGCTAAGTGGGTGGATCATGAAGCATGCTGGCAGATGCAATACAGGGGTTCTTTAGGGGAATCACTGCTGCACGTCTTGATTATTTGCGACACGAAAATACACACTAGACTAGCCAGAACCTTGATCAAATGTTTCCCGAAATTAGCTCTAGATGTAGTCGAAGGTGAAGAATATTTAGGTGCAAGTGCCTTACATTTAGCTATAGCATACAACAATAACGAACTTGTACAAGATTTGGTTGAAGCTGGGGCTAACGTCAATCAGAGAGCTATTGGTACATAACTCAAAATATAATCGGATTGTTTCTATTTTTGTGATCCTTTAGGAAGTTTTTTTCTCCCGAGAGATCAACAACGACAAAAGCCTGCAAGACATACGGATTATGAAGGATTAGCTTATTTGGGGGAATATCCGCTGGCGTGGGCTGCATGTTGTGCTAACGAAAGTGTTTATAATCTATTACTGGATAATGGGGCGCATCCCGACTACCAGGATAATTTTGGCAATATGATCCTACATATGGTGGTGGTTTGTGACAAACTGGTATTTCTTTTAAAATCATTCTAAACAATCTTTATGCAAAAGTCGCTTCAAGGACATGTTTGGATACGCTCTGAGACATCCAAAACTGCCTGCCAGTAACGGAATTGTAAACAAAGCAGGTCTGACTCCCCTGACTCTGGCGTGTAAATTGGGCCGTGCCGAAGTTTTCAGGGAAATGTTGGAGTTGTCAGCTAAAGAATTTTGGAGGTACAGTAACATCACGTGTTCAGCGTATTTTCTGAATGCTTTAGACACTCTTCTACCGGATGGCCGTACAAGTTGGTACTGAAACTCTATTGTTTTCCATCGACTTGAATTGATTATTTCCAGATTGGAATTCCGCGTTATTTATAATTCTGAACGGAACTAAAGAGGAACATTTAGATATGTTAGACGGAGGCATTATCCAACGTTTACTAGAAGAAAAATGGAAAACTTTCGCTCGAGTAATATCTTTTAAAAAAGTCGAAAGTTGTATGTAAAATATTGATTTTCAGAATCAGTTTTTAAAAAGACTTCTTATCTTAGTGGTCCACTTACTATTTTTGTCGTTGGCCGTTTATCTGAGACCAGATGATCCGGACGAACCTCTTTTAGGATGGTCTGATAACGTCACAGTCATCGCGAGGTAAATTTAAAAACGTAACTCTGCCAACTCTGATTTAGTGCATCTTTAGGTACATTTGTGAAGTGGCAACAATTTTAGGTGTGCTGAGTTATATAGTCCTCCAACAAGGTGACGAAATTAGAAATCAGGGAGTTCTGGCGTTTTTAAAACAGCAGTCCAATTCACCCCCGAAATTGATCTTTCTCATTTCAAATTTCTTAATTTTGGCCTGTATTCCATGTAGATTGTACGGAGACAGAGAAACTGAAGAAGCTATCTTGTGTTTTGCCGTCCCCGGTTCTTGGTTTCTTCTCATGTTCTTTGCTGGGTTCGTTTCTTCTGTTTAGCAATCAATTGTGATAATTTTGAGTCATATTTTAGGGCTGTTCGTCTGACGGGACCTTTTGTTACAATGATCTACTGTATGATCACCGGTGACATGTTGACTTTTGGAATTATTTATACAGTTGTACTGTTTGGTTTTTCCCAGTCGTTTTATTTCTTGTATAAGGGATTCCCCGGTGTCAAAACTTCTTTATATAACACTTACGCAACAACTTGGATGGCGCTGTTTCAAATCACTCTAGGAAATTACGACGTAAGTAAGTCAGTTTCTCTAGTTACGTGAGTAAACGAATCTTTATAGTACCAAGAATTAGCTTTAACAACGTATCCAGCTGTTAGTAAAACGGTTTTTGCGTTATTTATGGTTTTTGTCCCGATTTTGCTACTGAACATGTTAATCGCCATGATGGGTAACACATATGCACATGTTATTGAACAAAGTGAAAAAGAATGGGTAAAACAGTGGGCTAAAATTGTGATAGCTTTAGAAAGAGCAATACCACAATCCGATGCGCAACATTATTTACAAGAATACAGTATTTCTTTGGGACCTAGTGAAGATCCCAGCACTGAAAAACGAGGAGTGTTAATTATTAAATCCAAAAGTAAAACTAGAGCTAAACAAAGAAAAGGAGCAGTAGCAAACTGGAAGGTGATTGCATATTTCAAATTGTAAGCGAAAGAAATTGCTCGATTTTGTTGTAGAGGGTGGGAAAAGTCACCATAAATGCGCTTAAAAAGCGAGGTTTAACCGGAGAAGAAATGAGATGTTTAATGTGGGGAAGAGAGAGCATAAACACACCGGTGAAAGTGAAAAGGTACTACATAAAATCAGATTTTAATCTTTTCTGAAAAACTAATTATAGGCCAATGAAGGATCCTCTTCTGGATCCCCAAGGTCCGGATTTGACCGGAGGTTTTGGAGATGCTTTAACAACAGCTTTAGATGTGATGGCTTTTACACACGATTTGGATATTGTAGGGGCCTCTCAGGGTTTAAATTTAGCCATCAATTCTAAACCACAAGCTACCTTTACTACCATAACCACCGCTGCGGTAACCACCACCACCACTACTACGTTATCCAATGCAGTCAGCATTAATAACCAAATAAATTCTGCGTTGAATATTCAGCAAAAGACAGCAGCTAGTACAGGAGCAGGTTCAAATTACTAATATTTTTCCTAATCACTATTAGTTTTAAAAAATATCAATTCTAGGCGCTATGGCGATGCTAGGTACTTTAACACAACTCACTGATTCTCAAGGATGTATCCAAAATATGATTCCTAAAAAAGAGGGAGAAGGCAAAACAAACTTAGAAGATCCTTTTAGAGAACTTGTGATAAGTTCGAATAACAGTAATTGTGATCCAGAAACACTAAAATTCCTGGCTTTATCAGCTGCTAATTTGAAAGACGCTGAAGAATTGGCAGCAGTGAAACAGCAAGCGAAAAGTGTAAAAAGTTTAGCGGGAATTTTTGCAGGAACTGAAACTTTTGTTAGGAAAGTTGAAGAAACAATCCTGAAGAAATATGCGGCTTTAGATCCAAGTGACAGTGAAGGATTTGGAGGTACTATTTTTAAATTTATCACCTATCATATTAAAAAACTATTAAATTACAGAACCTCCTTTACTGGGTAAAATTTCCAGAACCAGGCGAGCAAAGTCAGCTAATTTGCGTAATTGTTCGGGAAAATCTAAAGCTCCTGATAAGAAAAAATTAATGGCTAGTTCACAATCTAGCTCCACAGATACAGTTAATAATGAAAATATTGATAAAAATAGTGAAAATTCCGATCTGGATTATGCTGAAGAAAGGATTAAGTTGGTAAAAGAGTCTCTGAAACAGACGGTTGACGTGGCACAAATCAGACCAATTAATATTGATGTAGCTTTAGGAGAGGAGCACGTGTATGTACTATTTATATTTTATCATTTGACGTTATTAATACATTTTTAGTTCTGTAACTATTTCTGAAACTGTTCGAGTTGAAGGTTCAGGCGATGGTGCCGAAGTTCAATCATCCAACATTAAATCGAAAAGAAAAAAAAGATCCAAAACTGCAAAAAATAATAAGTAAGTGTAATACACATATAACTTGAAATTAGGCCAATTGTTGCAGGGTTGCACCTGTGATTGAACCAAGGTCCTGTCGTTCAGCAAATGATAATTTTGATTCTGATGGCACAGATTCACCTGATCCTTTGGAACCCTGGAGTACCAAGAAAATCGCAAATATGAATAAAATTTTAGCTTGGGAAAATGACCAAGATAGTATGTAATCTATCAAAATTTGACAAGTGAAACAATATATTTTTGTTCTTCATTTCAAAATCCTTGTGTATTAAACCCCAAAAAATGCTTTCCTTATATGCAGCCTCGTTCTTAAAAGAACGCTATGAAAAAGATGAAGAATATTTTAGAGTCTATGAAACTTATACCCCAAATTTTAACAGTGAGTTTCTCAACAAGATTAGACCGGTTTTGTAAAATTAAAGCTTGTAGAGCCAATGCTGACTAGTAAATTTTATTCAAAATATGAAGGTCCAAGTCATGAAATAGCGGATCCGGAGCTAGTGAAAAAAATTGAAAAGAATAAATGTGCCATTCCCCGAGAAAGATACATATGGCCCTGTACAGAAAATCAAAAGTTTACATAATTATTATATTTAACTATTATCGCATTATTTTGTAAAACTATTTTTAGATATGGATGGTTTATTGAACCACTTATAGAAGTAGATATAAACGATTCCAGGTTTTATCATCCAAGACGCACAACTGATTTCATTAAACATGCATTGCAATTAAAAATGGAAGAGTCAACTCTTCCTAAAGAGAAATTTACTGGAATTCCGTTTAAAGTGCAATAAGAATTTGAAATTAGCATCATTTTATGGACTTGTCTGTTAATGCGTAACCTTAAAAAATATTGCAAAAATGTGTACATTTCTATAAAATAAAATGCAAAACGAACTGAAAATGATTTTCGATAATTACCTTAAATTAGAAGAAATTAGATAGTCATTATTTACAAAACACAACCTTTGAAGTACATTGTCCATTGACTAATTACACAAAATTTGAATTTCACGTTCACGATGTGATATCCTCGAGGACCAACGAGGGAGCGAGCGAGCAACATAAGAAAGAACAAAAGGGTTCCTCGTTAATGCTCGTGCGTTTATATCATTTGCCAGCGCCATCTCTGCATGATCAACAAAGAACAAACTTGACATATTTATAACCTCGAAAATGATTGAAACCGTAAATTAAAAAAAGAATTTATTTTTGAAAGTGTTTAATTAAAATGTTGTCCCATACAACTGTAATTCGTAACACTCCTCAGCAAGACTTAATCATTGAATTACATGCGTTCATAAAAGGGGCTGTTAAACTTGAAAGGTGTAACCCCTTAGATTTAACAAAAACAGCTTTGAGACTTTTAAAAAATCTTCCAGCTGCTCGTACAGCCTTATTCGAATATTTCAGCAGTGTGTTTGGAGAAGCGTCTTCGAATTATATTCAAGCAGTTGAGGTAATTTATTTTGTTATTAAGTCATTAAATCATTCACAAAGTTTTATTCAAGACCGAAATTAAAACTGGCGAACTACCTTCGACGTCTGAAACCGATGAGGCCGTAGTGTCTGAAATTCATGCGGTTTTAAGTGGATTCATTACAGACAATCCAACAGCTTGGGCCCCAATTATTAGTACATGGTCATTAGATTTGTTAGGAGAAATATCGACGAAATTTGCAGGACGAGCACATATTTCTACAAGTATTTTTTATCGACTTAATTTGAAATAATGTTACATGTTTTTTTATAGATTTAAATGAAACGTTACAACTGTGGATGAATTGTCGTGCTACAAAAGTTCTTGTGGACATAAACACCAAGTGTTTGTCAAGTTTGATGCATTCAGACACTGAAACTTGCATCAATGCCCTTCTAGACACTTCAATTAAACATTCGCCAAATTTTGATTGGGTTGTAGCCCATGTGGGGAGCTGCTTTCCCAATACTGTAATTACGAGAGTATTATCATGTGGTCTAAAAGACTTCTGCCAAATTAAATCATACGAGCAAGGCAGCAACTCACCTAAACTTAGGTCGGTTGTTGGTATATTGGGGCATTTAGCAGGAAGTCATAGTAGTGATATTCGGTCTGCATTATTAGAAATGTTTTTAGTAAGTTTTGAATTTGAAAGGGTAAGAATGTTCTTAATATATAATTTCAGTGGAGCACAAGTCAAGATCTGCAAGATAGTGACATAATTAAATTACAGAAAAAAGCCACAGTGCCTTTTATATTACAATTATCATTTCTATCTTCGTCGCTATTTTCGTCAATTTGCAATGACATGAAACATATACGTAAGTTTGTTTTTTTATTTACTGAAAGTTTTATTGAGTATTTGATTCTAGTTTCTGTCGATATAATCAGAAAAGTGTACCCTTTTATAGAGGACTGGTGTAAATATTTTGGTTCTAGTGAAATTTTAGAAGACCTTTTGTTAACTTTAATATTGAGCTGTGATAATGGCGGCATTCAAATAATTAATTTGCTCTTGGATTGTACTTTAATAGAACATGGCGTGAATGATCCAGTAATAGTAACAATTAAAGATAAATCACTTGAAATATTACGTAAGATTTAACAAAAGAAGAAATTTTGTCTATTTGTTAATTAATTTGTATTTCTAGAAAATGTTATTTATAGAATTGATGAAAATGTTCGACATGATAAGCCTATTGAATTAATGATCTCATTTTCGCATGATTTGCATGAAGTGCACAAGAATTTATTGAGCCTTAAGGAAGTGAGGTCACAAACTGCCGCCCAGATTGTTATCTTTTTGGGACACAGTAATCCTTCTCTGTTGGTCCGTTCATTAAATTATTTATTTCAAAACTCCAAAACTTTAGAACATTTAAGTTTGTTAGTTAAAATTTTAAGCCATGAACTCGTTAATAAAACTGTGTGGCCATATGTAGAGAAAGGGGGATATTTTTCAGTGGTTCTTGAACAGGTTTTGAGCAGAAATGTTGAAGAAAAGTTTCCATTTAACATAAATAATGAAAAATCAGACTTAACGCAGATGTGGAGTAACTTATTGACGCTGCTGAAGTGAGTCATTTTATTTTTTGTTTGTTTGTTTCTTAATTTTTATGTTTCGTTATAGATGGGAGAAAAGCGGCCGCATTTCATTATTGAATTCTCACATCATCACAAAAGCGATTTTAGCAAACTTGACGAATTTAACATCTTTGTTTGGAAGCGAATTGCCACATGTCCACGTTATCGCCGAAATTTTAAGTAATCTGGACATTCCCCTTGGCAATAACTTGGAGAATTTGCCTATTGAAGTTGTTTTAAATTTGACTCAGTCTACTGTCAATTATTTCTTTACTTGCTGCAATGATGAAGGTAGGCGTACTTAAAATATTTTATTTTTTAAATAATTGCATTTCTTAGCCACGTCTAAGAAAACGAAGGGTTTTGAAAGAATAAATCGCCTTTTAAGACGACTTTGCACTTACTCTAAAGTAGCGAGAGTGTTGGCGTTAAGGGAGTTACTCGAGAGGGCGCTGTTCCGCAGCGATAACATCCTATTTGGGGCTAAAAATAACGCAATTTTTGATGAAAGCTCCGAAAAATTGTTATTGAAACAAAACAAAAAAATTGTAAGTTTTTTTACTCTTTTATCGTTCAAAATTAACAATTCTTGTCCAGAACAAAACCATCCCTTTGACCAAACATTCATCAGTGTTTAACGGCGGAATTATAGGAACAGGCAAAAGGAAACTCCTTCGCACCAACGAACTACCACTGGAAGTAGTCGCTTTTAATACTGCAGAACTTATAAATGCTATTAAATCATGTTGTTCCCTTAGTGAAGACGTCGATGTTAAATTTTCCGATATATCATTAGACAGTGTTACATTAGTTTCTTTACTTCTGGTCCAATTCGTCAGTCCTGACGTTATGTACAACGGTCTTCCATGGCCTGATGAAGAATTTTCTAAGGTCACCATAGAAAGAGATCTCTTTATCAGACGCTTATTCACAAACGCTCCAGTTTTGTGGGATTTGTTAAGTTTCGTGGCTGTTTATAGACCAGCCCTTTGTTATTGTTCAGTTTTAATAAGAGCTTTAACAGCAACTTTGATCCACCAGTGGAAAAGTACGGGTGAACAGAGCAAGTCTAATTTTACGGAGAATTATAAATCCCTTATGAATACAACTATTAAAGTTATCGACGTAATGGCTTTGGGGCAGTTGTTACCGCCACCTCTTTCCAGCATTAGAGACGTTTTGCCTTCTTTACAGTGTTTTGAGGTGAGGATTGTGTTGAATTGGTGGCGCCATCTACACAGTTTTATTTTAGATTGTTGCAATTTTAAAGGATTGTATTTGGTGTTATATGAGAGATCATATACCATCACCTCCTTTGTTTACTTGTGATTCAAATGGTATTCATTGGAGGGATCCGACTTTATCGAGGCCCACAGAGATGTACACCAATACTTTGAGGATTATTATGCAGAGGAATATCGAATCCTTAGGACATATGTATGCGCAGATGTTTATTAACATACCTAAACATGAATGAAAATATTTTGATGGGAATAAAGCAAAAGTACGTAAAGGTTTGCTTAGTATTTATTTATTGATGGTATAAATATGTAAATTGTTCCTTATGCCCATTAAGTTTTATCAATTTTACATAATATCACAATTCACGCGATCACTGAACTATTAAAGCTTTAAATAACACAGTTTGGAGATTAGGTACATTAAACATTTTGTCATCAAAAAGAACAAAACGTGAAAGTAAAAACTTGTTACTAAAAGTAATATAGAATAGTTTATAATTCATGCAAATTGCAGTGTAAACGTTTAAATTGTTTATCAGTCAAAAACTGCCATTTATGTCCCATGATTTGGCTGATTTCTTTTTCTACGAGCTCATAAGAACGACTGTTTATTTTAAGCCAAGCGTAGAACTCGTCACTCCATTCAGGACTTTGCGGCCAATCGCAGCGAATTATCACAGCGTTACCTCTAATGAACATATATTTCAAATTTTTGCCAGTGTAAGCCAACAGCAGCGCTGTAGAGGTCGAAATTCTCTCAGTGATAATCTTAAAAAACGCACATGAAGCTGATGGAGCTGCAGAAAGAATCACTTACTAGCGTAGTTAAATAAGGACACTGTCTCACAAGCAGCAACAGATTACTATCAATTCTTTCATAAAAAGATTTGCTTCGATAGAACCTAGGGATATTTTTGTGGCCATAAACACGAAGCTTATCTTTGTAAAATTCCACAGCGGTCATTAATGCGTCGCCCCTCAACTAAAATTATTTATTAACAACAGTGTTTTTTAATTCGACTTTTTTACCCTAATGTGGGGAGAATCATATAGTATAGTAGTTACCGGTGCCCCTTGTTGCCATATAAGGGCCCTCTCTTTTAAACTCTCAATTTGCAAGTGAACTTTAAGCTTTGGACTGTTTTTTCTCGTAGTTTTCCAAGTTTTATAAGACACTGGTTTTATGATAATGTCGTTAGGGGTATACCTGTTTTGTAAGATGTGAATATGTTTTATGTTTGTGTGGCTTAAAAGTTCAATAACATCATCACCCAGGTTTTGTGGACTTATATACAGGACCTTAAAATAGACAGTTTTAATAGTTATTTAAACTGCCATTTGTTATAGTTTTTACTTGTAAATTTAAAAAAACTCCAACATGAAATAGTTCGTATTGGACTCTTGTAGTGTTAATCACTGATAAAGTGTGGAGTGTTAAATAACAACCCTCACATACTTCATCCAATAAAAATTGGGCTTCTTTGGCATCTAACATCAAGTCAATTAATTCGAGTCTTTTTAACTTTTTTAGATTTGACATTAATCTTTTTAACGCGGCTAACAGTTTTCCTCCAGTACCAAAGAGGCGAATCCTTTCAGTATCGTCTCTGTTCGCCATATTGCAAGGAAAGGTAAATTTTAACGTGTGGATATTTCTACCAACTTGAAATTCTGGATTATCGTTCGTTAAAGATTGTTCAGTACACCAGGAAATCATGTTCATAAACTCATATAAGTTGTAAAAATTCAGCATTGGTTCAAAAGTTAATTTTCGAAAATTTTTTCCGACTTGAGACAGACATGTCTGAGTCCTCAAATGATCTAAAACATACTAAAAGAAAATTTTTAAAGCTTGTGGCATTTGTTAAGTATATGGATTAACCTGCCATCCAGAGTAGTAATTAAATCTTCCTCTAGTTAATGTATTATCTTCAAGAACAAATTGGGACCAGACGTAGGGTAAATAGAAAGCTCTATACCAAGATTTGCACACCAAACTTGCATAATACTTTTCTCTTATGGATAGGTAGGAAAATATTTCTTCCAACAGCAAATCCGGCAAATCGGACCATCTTGAATACTGCTTGTCTTCTCTTTGCTCTTCCTCTTCTAAATCAATGTAAATAGCTAAAAAAAGAAAGTGATGAATTGTAAACTGTGTATTGTTACAGTGAATATTTCAAAAAGAGACATTTTTGATGAATTTACCGTGATCGTGAAAAACTTAAAGCGGTCATGTATCGAATACAAACATTTATTTGTATATTTACTGTATGACGATGAAAAAAAAATTGAAAATAAAGCGATGTTAGGGTATCTAATATCTACATCTGTGATTTTTTGTAGTTTTTAGTAGGAAGAAAAATGGGAAATGTGACCCGTAACATGTTTGATGTTCTTTGGTGGGGTTGTTAATTTGGAAAAAATAATGGTACCTTTGGAGCCCGTATTTTTGGACTTATACATTTCGTTCCATAATTCGGGCGAAAATTTATGGTGTTTATCACGCTTGTAAAACGTATTCGTAACCGGACCTAAAAATTATTTTAAAATTAAGTGGTAAAAAAACTAAGTCAAATGAAAGTCACTTGAAATAGTTGATTGCAAGAGGATTATTTTATAAAGATTAAATACAAAACGGTAATATAGTTACCTTCGTCATTGTCATCAACTTTCCAACAGCCTCGTTTCATTGTTTTCTTTTGAAAACGTAAATATTCAACGTGCACGCTGTCTTATATAATTGGAAAATCAGCTCAAAACAACCATTCCAGAAATAACTGTTCTAAAATTAAATCTTCCTAGTGTTATTGCGTATTTTGCATACAGTTTTAATCGTAACCCTTTCGACTGCAATGAATTATTTACTCATTGTTTTTATGCGACTACCGAAATGCTTCAAATAAAAGTACGGGTGCTACGGGAATTCACACTATGAGGACGTATTTATCTTAAAATGTTTCAAATAATAATTTTAACATTTATTGCAAACTAAATTAATATTTTACGGTTTCATATGACCATTCAGTGTTATGACCGAATATATGATAAACAAAAAACACTGCACCAAAATTTTGCACATTAAACTTGTATAGCTTTCTGGTAAATAAGAAAATATTTTATTTTGCAAATGTACATCTGGCAGAAGTGAAGCTCTTTCTTTTTAGTTTTCTTTTTTTAAATTCGAGTAAACAAACATCTTAAATAAAAACACTTGATCATCAAGCTCATATTTTAAAAAAGGAATTTTTATTAAGAATATTAAGTGCATGTTCGACTTCGAATTTACATTTATTTTTTAAATTTTTTGAAACTTAAAAATGAAGAAAATTAGCAATATTTGAATGCTTGATATTTTACCGCGTAATTTTAATTGGTGAATGGTGGTACTATTTTGTGTCAATACAGCGCGCTCTTGCGGTTGTCATGGTAACGATAGCTGCGTGCTCTAGCTGGCTAGTGATTTGTGGAAAAACTGACATTTTAAGGTATTTAAATTTAAAAAACAGTATATTGTAACGGGTTTAACTGTTTTGAATGTATTTATTTAAATATTAATTAATTTGTGCTATATTTGTGTTAATTAATATGTGTTGCGTGTGAATTAATTTACGTTCATCTTGTTTTTGCAAGAAACATTTATCATGTCTAAAAAGTAAGTTTTTTTATCAGAACATTTTTTTTCTTAACCAAACTTCTTTTTAAGGTATCAGATAAGAATGGACGATAATTTAGAATTCGCATGTGAGAATTCATTTGAAAATTCTCCAAAAATGGATATTCCTTTGGGCATCAAATCAGTTTTTGATTTGGGTGATCTGGGTCCAGAACGTGCTTTAGCTGGTATTTCTGAAGTGGATGATTTTGGAAGAGAGTCTTTAGGAATAATTGATATCAACCATCCCGATTTTGGTAGAGAATCTCTAAGTTTTTTACTTAATCCCAGAAATGAGGATTTCGGCAGAGAATCATTGGGAATTATTAATTTAAATGATTTGGATATTGGTGGAGAATCTTTATCAATTACTGGTTTAAAAACTATGCCTCATATAAACCTTACAGAAGTAACAGTTACAGAACTAAATGAAAACGAGAGTAATTCACCTTTGAATACTGCATTTTTGATGCCTTCAAGAGCTTCTGTTAGCACAAGTATTTCTTCACTTAATTCTATAAATCCGTCCTTTAATTCGGCAAGTTTAGATAGTAGTATACCATCAAGAATTTTCTCTTCTGTGTCAAGTTACAAGTCTGATATTATGAATGATGCTTTTATAGATACCTCAAACTTTATCAAGCATTTACAACTATTTGGGAAATCATCCCTGTCATCTATTTATTCAGCACTGGATAAGAAACTGGAATGTTTAAATAAACCACACAGATTACAATCTTTACCATCAACTTTAGAGTGTCAAATGAATTCTCATACTTCACATGGTCAAGATGTAACCTCCAAAATTAATCATGAAGTAGAAAGCAAAAAATGTTGGAGTTCTGAAAAACCAAAAGAGAAAAAAATGAGAAAAAGAGCTTTTTCAGAAACTCTCAGTTTTGTCATATGTGATAACGAATTTGTAAGTTTTTTTAAATTCACACTTGTAAATTATTATCATTTAATTTTTGTAGAATGATTCAGTATTTTTTGAAGCAAATCATCTAGCTTGGAGAATAGAAAATGGCTCAATCTTAGATTTGGGTAAGTTGATTTGGAAAAAATGTGAATTTTCTTTGAATGGTATCTGTATTTCAGATGAATGTGAAAATGATATGTTAGATTCTATTCAAAAACCAGAAGATTTCATGATTGAAGTCAGTGAAAACGATGAGCTGGCAAAACATGATACAAAAACAGTATTTAAAACAGTGGATAAAATGTTACCACCAACTCCTGTTCACAGAAATGTTTCAAAAAATCAAAGTGCTTATGTTCAAGACAATCTAAATTCATCTTCAAGAATTTCTTTTAAATATGATGAATCTAACTGTTCCTCTAACAATAGAAGTAATGATTCAAAATCTAAAGATCCTAGAGACATTTTAAATACATTATCAGAAATTTTAAGTAATGACCATCCAAGTGAACAACAAAAATCTGAAGGACAAAATCTCTTAACAAGTTTGGCTGAAATTCTCATATCTAGTGGCAGCACTAAGTCAAATAGTTTAGATGATTCTGGACATTCTTCAATTGAAAGTGAGCCAGTTATGTCACAGATTAATGAATGCTATGAAGTTCTAGATTTAAGAAAAAAGAGTTCGTCTGAAACTAGTGTTAATCAAATGGATTCTTATGAAAACTGTGTTCCATTAGATTTGTCACTAAAATCAAAATCTGGTAATTCTGAAAAAGTATTTGTTAGTCCAAAAATCTTGCCGCCAAAATTTAATAATAGCCAACAGAAATTTTTGATTAAAAAAAATAAGAGCATAGAAAGTAATTGTTCAGGATCTAGTAATGATAGTAAGAACATGACTGATTTTAAAAATAAATTTAGGCCAAAAAAGACTGAAGAAAAGTTGTTAAACCCAAGAAAAGGACCCATGAAAGCAGTGATACCACTTGATAACATGGCTAGGAGAAAAAGTGAGTTTTCTAAATTTTTAATTTAATCAATGTATAAATAATTACTTTTGCTAGGTGGAGTGATAAAATTACAAATAACTCCAACAAGAATTGAACCTCAATCTTCAAATTTCAAGCTGAAGAAAATAAGTACCCCTATTAATGAGCCAAACCTGAAACCAATGGCCCAATCAACACCTGATGGACTTTCAAGTTCTCCTGTATCTAGACCCAACACCTCCAAATTAATGAGGTAATGTTTTAATTTGGTTTTTTGTTTTTATTCATCATTTGAACGCTGTTGCAGCCCAAAAACTGTGAAGCAAAAATTAAATTATTCTGAATCAAATATACTAAGCAATAAAAGTCAAGATTTGGGGCTTACATCTTCATTTCTTAGGAGGCGTTCTGTGAGTGATATGAAGAAAATTCAAGGAAATGAAAAAACCCTCACAAGAAGTTATAGCGCAGGAGAGAAATCGGGACTCGCACCCACTTTGAGTAAAGTTCGGCAAAGTATTGCAAAGAGTGCGACCACAGTGAAAAGAAATTATCGGTTAGGTATTGAAAATAGTACATCAGTGTTAAAAGAAAACAGAAATAAGACTTTAACTAAACCGCATCTCGCCAAAAGAAGCGGAAAAGAAAATGCTTGTTAGGGGCGTTTCTAAACTTCGTAAAATACTTTTGCAATATTTGTGATAATGTGTTAAATGGGACTGATTGTCTCTGTTGAAGTAAATTTTATAATTTGAGTTTTTTTTGTTTTTACGAATGATTATGATTCATCAATAATTATGAAGAAGCATCATTTAATAAGTTTGAATATTGTGTAATACTTGTAACAATCACCTGTAAGAACAAAGTTGTTGATATGCTATTAGTTTAGTAATGTAATAAATACGGTTGTGGTATGTTCCTTCATAATTATTTATATTTTAATTTTATACGTTTAAAAGAACTAAATTACATATATTTTTTTTAATAATCATGTTTTATTTCAGATTACATATAAATTTTAAGCTGCATTTTTTTTAACCAGTATAATTTGTAATTTGTAAATATCTGTTTCACTAGCAGACTGTTTTTTTGTTGTAAGGGAGCTATTGTAAATTTCTGTGTCCCTCCTAGCACAGGACCACCTACAAAGTTACATTTTTTGATGCTACATGTTGATAATCCCAGACAGCATTTAAGTATTCTGTTCTGCGCATGGTGCCCTTCATTGTTTTGTTTCTTTTATACATCCACATAGATGTTCCGTGTATGTGCGTTGCCATCTTATTACCCCACTGGCCTGTGGGTAAAGAAGAATAACATTTATATAAGGATCATTATAAATGTTTGTGGTCACAGGCAGCTGTGAAATCAAGTGCAATATAATCCATTCACGATCTTTTTGGATAAGGGTTGGCCAAGATATGTCTTTTTCTCCTTGGACACNNAAATGATGCATATATTCGCACTAGCAGCAATATGAGATTTCATATTGCAAGTAGTGCGAAAATGAAAATTTAGAACACTGTTTCTTAACAGCCCAACCTAAATTAATGAATTGGGCAACTTATTTTATCAAAATGTTAAATGTTTAATCGTCACTGATTGTGTGCCATCATGCCGTCAATTAGCAGTCACTTACTGATGTAGTTCGACAAGAGTGGATTCAAGCTCTCAGTTTAGCAGGAAAAGATTTACCTAAACGTCAACCATTATCAATATATC